>JANTPZ010005897.1:20129-37376 GCA_025593235.1 Vachellia pachyceras
CAGGATTCAAGCAGCATGAAACACAATATTCACAAGAGTTGCAACATTGTGAGAGAAGATTGCATCCATGACAAGAGAATTTCTTCCCAATTTCAGGGCAGCAGCGGGACTGTGAATCAACGGATAAAGCATTACACACATAACCGTTGTCATCAGAAAGAAAGTATCATCCTTGATCAGTAGTTTTGCATTGACGCGTGACTTGAAACCCGGTATCCTTCCTGATTGCAGTCATTCTTGATGAGGACTGAAAGATCAATATATACCGCAGCATCCAGGGCATGCGCAGCGAAAATGAGGAGATTCCCATTTTCTGGCATTGCAAGAAGAGTTCTCTATGTTATGATTCGAAAGCGGCCATGACCAGATAGACCAATTCCAAAACCCATTGTTACACCATCCATGAGACTTATGTATGGCTTCTTGTACTCAGAAATTTTGCAAATCAAAGAACACTCAGCAGCAAAGACCTTCGGCACTAGAGGAGTGCTTTTGTCCTTTTGGATTTCAACAGCAACGCCTTTGATATCCATTCCTGTGGAGAAGGCACTAGAAGAGCTGCTATCAACAAGAACACATTTGACTCTGGGATTCAATTCCCATTTATCAAGGTAACTTTTAAATCTTAAATCCATATCTAGATTCATGACGTTGAGAGCTTTAGGGCGATCAGGTTGATAACAGCCACGCCGTTCGGATGAACGCTGCCCTTCACAAACTCTTCGACGGAAGAAGCCACATAGTAATGGGACGGAGAAACGAAGGCAGAGCAATGACGAGAAGGTCGCTTTGATTTTGTGTCGGAAACTGACAAGGGAGCAATCTTGAATATGTCAAATGACTTCTTGAGCCTCTTGTTTTCTTGGCCGCCGTCCATCACCTTCTTTCTTGCTTCCCATCAGAGCGTGAAGAGGAATCTTTTGGAGTTTGGTTCAGGGAACTCACTCAGGTACGCTGGCAGTGCGTTCTTGATCTTAGAAACAACTGTGATAGCGTCCATTGCACCAAACCTTGTTTGTCCACAAGTTCTCTTTATCGTTGTTGCTTGTTTCTTGGTTCTGATACCATGTTGAAAGTATTGAAAACAAAAATAGATTGAGAATTGGAAGAAGAAATTGAATGTATTATTATAAACCTATATGGGTACAACACTTATCTACTCTCTTTTGAGGGTGATGAACTAACCCTATCTTTGGGACTTTTGAAGTGGGAGACCCAAGTTATCCTCCCCTTCTTGGTGGGGATTCTTCATCCTCTCACCTTGTGGTGATGATTATACAATCACACACAAAACCATTACTCTATGACCCTTAGACTTTTGGGTCATTAACTAACTAAGTGATTAACACTAATCACTCTAACTAATTCATATTTCCAACAGATAGGGCGCTTTTAGGGTCAATGATTGAGCTCCAACACGATTTGAAGCTGTGGATTTTGTTTATCTCAGTCCTGAAAGATAAAGAACAGCCAAACCAAACACATTGCACCCACGGGCATTAGAAAAAAGATGCTCGTGTTTCCACAACCCTTCTCACAGATAGGACACAAATCCGTGCAGCTCCTTCTTCTCCTTATTAATGCCTCATTTGTTGCAATAGCGTCATTTAGCCATATGAAATTTACAATTCTAGGGATAGTTTGAACCTTCCAGGTCTTACTCCATTCACTTCGGGTGATTTGATTAGATGGGCCAGCCTTACTTGGGTTAGGAGTCAAGCTAGATTTTGCTGAAAAGTAGCCTAGCTTAACCTGACACCCCCATTTCTTGCTGGGATCCAAATTAATTTATCTTCCCTAGAGACGTTAGGAAGATCAATTTCCCTTATTGCAGTCAAAGTGGCTTCATCCATAGTGCCCTGGAGACTTGACAGAATCCAGGACCGTTGCTTCTCCATCCATGATTAGGTCGGAGACTGTTTGGTTTGATCTCCTGAACTCTTCCCTATCAACCTGCAGACGACGTTGGGGGAGGTTGGGTACCATTTATCTTTCCATATGTGAGCTCTCCTACCATCTCCAATCTGCCAACATAACTCCTCTTTGAGGAAGTTTCTTCCTTCTATAATGCTTGACCAGCACCAGGATGCTGTATGCCCTTTTTAGGAGAGGAATAGGACCCAAAGGTCCTCCTCATTGTGGCTCCTCATTGTGGAGGAGTCTCCAGGCTGTTTTGGCTAGTGGGGCATTGTTAATCTCACAAACCCAAACCCATGCCTCCATCACCCTTTGGTTTGGTAAGTTCATCTCACGCTATCCAGTGTGTTTTGCTACCACTACCTTGGCCTTCCCACCAAAAATTTGATACCATACTATTGAGTTCTTTGCACGTTTTGGTGGGAAACTTGAAACATGTCATTGGGTGGGTTGGGATAGCGTTGATGACAGCTTCGATCATGAACTTCCTCCTCTGCAAAGGATAAATTATTTAATCTTTTAGTTTTCCCCGCTACATTGTAAGAATTTTACAACCAATTATTTTTAAGAATTTAAATTCTGGAACGTCCCAACACTATAATTAAAGTGGAAGGGCGTTGTAAAAATTAAATCACATTTAACTAACAAATATAAATGTTCTTGAAACTTAATTTAGAAATCATCTTTTAAAATCTAAATAGTCTCTATTTAAACATTAATATTCGCAAAATACTATGAATAATCTTACTTTACAAACTAGTTTATACTTCATATGAATGTGTGTAAAGCAGTCATTGATATATATACACATATACACACACCCCTTGATATCCTGTTCAGAAGAAAAGTCAACTCGACTTCCATGATACACAATCTCCTCAGTTATATTTAAAAACGGGTAAAAAAAAAAAGACGGTGGAGGCAGCAATTTACTGCATTGATATTTGTGTTACAAAGAACTAAAAATATGAATCCTCTTGATTGAATGAATCGTGCTTCATACGGTGGACCTAGCTAGCTAAACTATAAAATAAATAAATAAATTAGGATTGATGAGTAGAGAGGCCTAATAATATTTTAATTAATTTTTTCTTCCTTTCACAACTACAAAATCCAAAATCTCGAAAACTAATTCTTTCAGACTTGGATTTACACACACGTACTATTCCCTTGTGCAACTTTTCTGTTTGTTTGTTTTCCGTTCCAGTTGCCCGGCAGAAATGTATTACATTACAGTCCAAGAAGCACATAATAGAGTATTGTGATGGGCAATGCAATCAGCATTCCAAATATAACCCTGCAACATCATGCAAAATATAATTAACAAACCATTCTCCCTTGGAATCCACTTTGATATGAAATATTTGAAAGTAATTCATATGTTATATAATAATATATACGCTTACGCAGTGCTGAGAATATCGGGATGCAGATTGTATTCTTTGGCAAACACAAAGGGGACGATACCCTGGGGAAGAGCAGCCTGAGAGGAGTAGGAAAGAACATTCAATCAATAGCAAAAGAAACGTTAATTATTTATTCTTAGCAACAAAGCAATGAACGGGTGAAGTTTAAAAGGTGGTCGGACGTGTTATTGAATGATTCAATTACCTGAACGATAGCGACATGGAGGAGAACACCACGAACACCGATGGCTATGGAGGTGGCAGCGATGACGGCGGGGCCAGTCAAGAACCTAACAAGCATAGAGAATGCAGCCACAGACTTGCCACACGCTATGATCTTTGGTTGTAATGCCATGAACAGACCTGTAGTTTAACTCACACAATTAAGGACCTTGTTGGCTTAACTAAGGAAAAAGAAAGCAAAAGATCAGAAATTGAATTAAAAAATATATATACCTAGACTGAACATAGCCATTCCTAGACCAGCGTCTGAAAGAATTGAAATGGAACCTTTTATGATGGTTGGCATTTGGATGTTGAATCTGCACAACCATAAATTGCCAAGATATAACATATCTACATACATACATATATATATAGAGAGAGAGAGAGGTTATATGCAGAGATATGATCCAAGTGTAATATATTTTTGAGTGTTGGATTCATACCTGAAGGAGATGAGGGACCAAGCGACGCCGAAGAGACTGGAGTAGGTATTGGGATTTCTGATGAGCTTCCTCCAAACCATGATGAGGATGAGCCTCGTCATCACGCTCGCCGGCGGCATCTGTTGCTTCTTGTTCCCTTCCTCTTCCATCTCCACCTTCTTCGTCTGTCCACTGTATGGCGACTTCCTTACTCCTTCCTCTATCTCTCCGTCCCTCCCTCCTCCGTTTTCTTTCCTTCCACTCTCTATCAGGTCTTGCATAGCTGCACCCACCAAAACATAAAATTAACGAACACCCGCATTTGTGCTACGTGTGTATTTTTTCCACCAACATGCTAAACTTTTAGAATTGGGCTATCCTTTGTACTTTGCTTTTGTAACAGATTGTTTGATGCTTCTATTTGATTAATGCTAATCTGCTACCAGCAGAGTTAAGTCTAGGGGCTAACCACTTAAATCATATTAAAATCACTGCTATAGTCACATTTAGCACTCAAAAATGACTAGAATTGGAATTGTAAGAGGATACATGTATTTAGCTAAAGACATCCTAATCTCAGACCACACAACTTGATTCGTATAATGTTACCTTTTGAGGCAGCAGTTTCATGGGGAACAGCCTTGGAAGGATCGACCGTTGCAAATTCAGTGGACGCAGCTGCTCTGTTAACGGCATGTCTCAGGTTTCCTTCAGAGACTGGAGATGCACTGGAGCTCCAAACAAACATGTGTAACTCTTTGTTCGGTGCACCACCTCCTCCTCCGCTGGTGCCGCCGCTGTCTTTCTTCTTCAGGCCGGTGGCATTACTGGTACTGGACCCTGCAAACATTGGGTTTGGAGGAGGGTATGAAGAAACCAGTCCGCCATTGAAGAGCTCACCGCTCATGCTCCTCCCTCCCCTCTTCTTCTGCATCTTCAACATCTCCTCGTCAAAATTCGACGTCCTCGGTGTCGGTCCCTTGGATGACTGAACCGAGTACACATCAGCATAGCCACCACTGGTGCTCTGAAAACTGTTGGTGTAGCCATGTTTGGGACTCGGAGCTTTGCTAGCATTGAACATAGCGTAGAAATCTGTTTGATTAAAGCTTGAAGCTCTCGGAGTTGGCTCTCGAGACGACTGGACTGAGTAGATCTCAACCCCAGTAAGATTAGACGCTCTCGGAGTCATCAAGTTAGACTTATTAAACGAAGAGACCATGGAAGAGGCCGCCGATCTTCTAACCACCACATGAAGCTTCCCGTCATCTCCTATCTCAGCATCAGTTTGAAGAGGTTCTCTACCATTGAGCGAAACGACGTCGGAATCAACTCTAAAGGAAGTGATGGAACCAGCAGTCTCAGGGAACTGCTCGGAAATCAAAAGCTTAGCCCCTCTGTATTCAAACATGAACAACATGAGGGTGTACCAAATAACGCTCTGGAGAACGACAATCTGAACCATCAAGCTACCGGAGAAGTCACCGTACATGGCCTTGAGAAGAGGGATGCCCATGACGAGGGTGTTTGGAAGGGTGGATAGTGAGAAGAGAGTGATACTCCAATCAAGATTTCCTTGTTTGGTGAAGACGTTCCAGAGAAAAAGAGCGACTAAGATGACAACTTTTTGGAGAGAATCTGCGGCAATGAAACGGTAGTTCATGGCGTAAGGGTCGTTGGAGGAGATGAAGTGGAAAGAGAGGAGAGGAACAGCGAAAATGGCGACGAATCGGTTGATGCCCGAGCATTGATCAGGCGTGAAGATTTTCCACCACCGAACGGAGCCGTAGGCTAAGATCATAGCCACGTAAAGAGGAACTATAGCTGCAAACACATCGTAGATATCCTTGCCGGTAATCATGTCTGATTATGGCTAGCAGCAACGAAATGAAGAAGGAAAGACAACAACAGAAATAGAGTTTTTTATGAGTGAGAGGTATTGGAGATTAAGCTGGAAAAAATTGGAACCAACATGACAGAGAGAAAGAGGAAGAGAGACTAAGAGATTAAAATTTTGGCTGGTCCTGGTCTCTTGTACATGTGTGATCTGCTAATTATTTCCAGATTAAAATACATGTGAGGGTATCTTATGTCTTAGCTGGGTTTTTCGTAGGGTGATTTTAAAAAACAACATATATATATATATATATTAAAGCTTTGTATTGTATATATACTTCTCTTCCAATTAATTGACTCTTCAACATGTTTGATATATATTATTTGAGTGAATATAAGACTTTTTAAATTAACGGTAGAATCCAATTTTTCAAAGTGATTTACATTGTACAAGGGTAGTTCTTTTTATTTTCAGCATGAACCCTATATTACCTTGTTTAGTTTAGCCTAAGTTTCAATTAGCTAGATGATTAATTTAATAATTATATAGGAGGACAAGACAAGAAGTTTCTATGCAATAATTAACACGATTTAAAATGGACAAAAAAATGTACTCTTGGAATTGAGAAGTGAATCTTATGTTAAAAAAATGAGGATAATCAAGTGGGTTTAAATGAAGAGATCGGCTTAGAATTTCCATGAAATGAATACATATATAGTTATATACGTACGCGTATATATATAGAATTGAATATTATATATAAGGCTAGCTAGCTCGTCGCCTTTGCAAACGTTCATGCACATGCCAGTATAGAGTGATCCGCGCTACCAGAAAAGATCTCTTCGCTCTGCTCAATTATTTTAATCTCTTTTTTTTTTGCCAGAACAATTATTTTAATCATTCTCTACTTGTTTCAGTTGAAACACAAATTAACCCTCTCTCTCTCTCTCTCTCTCTCTCTCTCACTCATATTCGATTCAGTACATGTATGATGAGCTTCACCAACTTTAGTGTCGACCTTAATGTTAACAAAAACTGTTCCAAACTCGATATTTTAATGGAGGCAATGTCATGAAGATACCAGGAAATGGGACAATCTTCATGTGCTTACCTGCCAATCCCAATCTTGGCTTCAGAAATGGCAATAAAAAACAGACAAGACACCCTTTTGGACTTGCACGTGATCACTGAGTCACAAATAATAATCTCTCTAATTAATTACACATCATATTAAATTAATTCCCCTGCTTGTGTGTGTGTTTGTAGCACTATATGCTTCAAGTCTTTTGTTGTTTGGTTTCCGGTCAAAATCTAATCATCACGAATAATTTTATGACAACGTCTCTTGATTGAGTCTTCAAAAGCTTACAGGTTCATGCTGAGAGGCAAGGATGGATCTTCTTGAGAAAATTAAAAGGAAACTTAAACTAAGCACATGTGATGTTTCTGATCTGATCTTAATTATTTTGTTTGATCCAATGAAGGGCTTTTCTTTTCATGGTTTATAAACAAACGGTTCCATGTTCCTGGTCTTTCATTAATTTAATTACACATCAATATCTTCTTGGGATTATGGATTTAATTAATTAGCTTATAATTATGTGTTCAAGTGTCATGGCTTTAAAAGCTAGCTTATTATCATTTCCAAGAAACTTTCTTTGGTCAACCAAAATTATATATGGAATTGTTTTTTAAGTATGAATCCAACAAAGTGTTTCCTTGAGTTGTCATATTTTGCTTTGGAAAAACAAGTGTCATATTTTGAATTCATCTATTAAATTAATCACCGTATAAAAGGGCTTTCATACATCTGTATCTTATATGTAAGAATAGATTGTAAAAGTTATATAAGCAGTTTAATCATTTATAATTAATGAGGAACCATCTGTAATGTTCTCGATTAAAGCAACAAACTCTGTAGTAAAATAGTTCGACATCTTTTTTTTTTTTTAATGAAAGAATAGTTTGACATCCTTTGGTGTAGTAATTAGTACTCCCTCCTATGCTTTTTATAAAGAATAACTATCACATTTACCTTGTTTTTTATTTATATCAAACATTTAAAGTTTGTCTAAGATTTTTTTTTTGTGATTTTCTCATTTTGCCTCCATTTAGTTCCTTATTTTAATTCAAATTCATTCGTTATCACATCCCCAAAGATCAATTTCTTTATTATCTCTATCATTCTCTCTCCTTGTAAATACAGGTATTTTTGAAACAAATGTTATAACTTTTACATATTTTTTTGACATGAACAAACTTTTTTATCTACACAATTTGTTCAAGTGCTCCTTATATAAAAGTAACTGAGGGAGTAGGGATTAGTAATTCTAAAGAATTCAATGGGTGTTCATTGTCCTTAATGTATAGTCTAAATGAGAAGTTGATTTTGATTTTAAATGTATGACCTACTTTTAATTTATTAATTATTTTTAAATTATCTCTATTTATGCTCTCTTAACAATAATCAAGTAAGAGAGGATGGGTGAATTAAGAAATATTATTAAGGTGTGTTAGGAAAAACAATATATTATATTGACCATCTTAACTTACATCCATAATCTAATTAAATTAGATAAACTGATTATATATTTAGGATTGACTGTAATTAAATTAATTACTAAACGTAGAGATCACCGGTATATATTTAATTAAAAACAAGAAGTGCAGCCATTATCATTTTGTTCAGAAGGAGGCTCAGTGATTGCCTGCAAGACACAAGTTGACACCAGAGCGCGCGGGCATAAAATTCAGTGAAGAAATTGAACTGTGACAGGATGAGTGAGCGAGTCAGAGATGAGGCCAATCCTTGAAACTAGGAAAACTGGAACTTAGACTTTACACCCATAACTTTTAAAAAATTAAGTATGTATTAGCATTATATATGTGATTTATTTTATATTTATTTATTTGCTAATTTTTAGCCCACTGATTTTTTGCTCAAATTCTTTTTAAAAGATATTAAAAATTAATTTTACTTATCTTCTCAAAAAATAATTTACACCTTTGAATTAGGATCACCACCCCTAGTAGCAATGGTGCATTGTGGCCAACTCAGACTTCGGAAATTTTTACACCAAAATCAACCTTTTTATCACACTCACACGAATCTCATCACTGAAGACTGAAGCCCCTCCGTTGTTTTTGTTTTTGACACAAGATCCTAGAAAACAAACCTACACCACTTTTGGAACTGTGAACCAAAAAGCTTCCTTATACCAACTTTTATTTGGCTCAATGATGAGTCTTGAGATAGACTTAACATGATGAGTGTTATACCATTAGAAATATATATAATACTACTCCCTAGTCTTTAACGTCCCGATACTCTTAAACAAAATATATACAACAGTAGTATGAAAGTATTTTGTGAAGATAAGCGTGCGACAATGGAACCTCAAGTGATATATTTTACTCAAACTACAAAAGGCATAGAGGAAGAGAAGCAGACCAATAATAATTTGCTTTTCTACTTTCTCCTCTGCCTTGCTTTGTTCACGATTCTGTTACATGTCTTCTTCATATTGTGCTCCAAAGATCAAAGCTCGCAATATTATGCTCATCATGAGAGGCAGTACAGATTTTAGTATAATCTCTATCGAGTCTCTCCATTCCACCAAAACTCAAGAACTTTAATTTTGATGATTATCTGATAAAACTTGCTTGGAAAACAATACATATGAAGCAGTTAATTTTTTACCACCATAAGTATATTTGAACCTGGTTTATAACGGAACCAAAATGCCTCTATCTATATATTCTCCCTTATCGTGGAAGGTTGCCACCATGTATCCATTGCCAATATTCGATAAATGAATCTGCCCAGCTTTCCCCCACATCGTTTGTATCTTTTGTCTCAGCTGCATATAACCCATAGAGCCTCCAAGAACTTTAATAATAAGAGAATTTTCCCAGATCTGCACCAAACGTCACCTTTCTTCCTCTGAAAAAATTATCTTAGGTCCTCTCTCTATGTCCATAACTTGCACTCCTTCAGTCAACTTCGCCGGATCACCAAATAATAGGTTTTCGGAGATCTTGGTTGTTCGGAATCATGAAGCTCAGATTTTCTCCCTCTTCGTTCTCTCTATCCAACTCAAGTGGCGTGGAGTTTTGACAGGATCAAAACCTAAATTTTATCCCAAAATTAGGTTTTGTTGAAATACATATATTTTTTTCAAAAAAAATCATTTCGGAAACAGAATCTATTTTAAAACTTAGGTTTTAAAAAAATTATTTTCTTATCAAATCATATGTTTTCCCTATAAAATTTTCTCTTTCCTCTTTTCTACTTATTTTTTTGGTCTGGAACTACATAAAAGCCAATAACTTCCAAAACATAATAACATTGCAAAACCTTGATTTTGTTTTAAAATCTGTAAAAACTATTTTTCTAAAATCTATTCTACAAAACCTAGATTTTATTTCAAACTCCGTAAAAGCTATTTTTAAACGGACTTCTAAACGAACTCCATATGTCAGTTACTTTTACTAGCAGGCCCCAGACAGTAAAAAAAAATAAAAGTGTCTCAATTTTAAGAGGTCGAGGGTGTCTGTTGAGCACTGAATTCAATCATGAGTTCATTTCTTTTTTTTTTCTTTGTTTTCTTTTTTTTGTTGCCTGCTTGGTCTCCGGAATTTCGTCTTGACTAATCCGTACTCGACCCGCGTCGAGCACCCGGGAAAGGTGGGAAGGTCTTCCAATGGTGACAGCTGCATTCATAAGGCTTGAACTCGAGACCTTGCTTAAGTTGGAACAAACCGCTTTCCACTCGATCCAACTAACAGTTGGTCCTTTGTTTTCTTTTTATATATACAAAGAAGAGACATGACTTAATGAATGGGCCGGTATAGCCCTCTAACGTGAATACTAAACTCCACATGGAAATGAGCCCACCCATCACTTAGGCCCTTCCGATCACTTATAAACAAAACATAAGCATGTGTTCCCCCAATAAAAAAAAAAAGATTGAAACATATAAACTGGATATTCCAACACCTCCCCAACATTACGTTCTTTTTTAATCTGGACCCAATAATTGATTCCACTACCTAAACAATCATCATGAAATATAAAAAATATCTCTTTGTCCGAATTTTCCATTGGGTAATTTGTCTTTTATTGGGGCTAAGTGAATTCGTAATTGATACCCCCATTTCTGACTATCTTTTTTAATAACAACGTAATAAAAAGCATACATTGCAGAATTTGGTTTCCATATTAAAAAAAAATGTTTCATGCTGGTTTTGTTTGGAGGTAATTTTAAAAATAACTTATACAGATTCTAAGGTAAAACTAAGGTTTTGGAGAATAGATTTTGAAAAATAGTTTTTACATGTTCTGAGGCAAAACTTAAGTTTTGAAAAGTGATTTATATTTGGGAAATTATTAGCTTTTACGGATTCCAAAGCGAAAAAGTGGTTAAGAAAGATGAAAGAAAAAAAATGAAAAGTAGGAAAGAGAAAAGATAAGAAAGAAAAAGTAGGAAAGATGAAAGAGAAGAAAGAAAATGTAGGAAAGAGGAATGAGAAAGAAGAAAAGTAATGAAAGAGAAAAGAGAAATAAGGAAAAAAGTAGAAAATATAAAAGATGAAAAAGTAGGAAAAAAGAAAAAGTTAGAAATGAGAAAATCTAAGTTTAAAAACTTAGGTTTCAAACTGAGGTTTTGTAACCAAAATAACTTTTCAGATAAATTTTATACTTGAACAAAATCTAAGTTTTAAATCAAAATATATGTTTTGAAATTAAATCTAAATTTACGATAATTCAAAATTAACTCTCCGTAGATTGCAGGATTTGAAACTTGAGGGGACGGGGGGTGTTTCGTTCGGGGAAAGCAACTTGAGAGAGAGGGATGAAAAGAAAAGGATGAAGCTAGGAAGTAGTGTTGGAAAAGTAAAGAGGCAGCTATGGTTGTCTCATTGACCCTTCTCTATTTGTCTGCTTTGATTTGGGTTTGAATTTATTTATTTGTTAATTCATGAATTCTTCCATCAAAGCATCACCAAAGTCAACTCCATCAAAATTCAAAAACCCATAAAAAGAGGACTTCAACACATAAAGCACAAAAATGGGCAGTCACCCACCTGATCCGAAAGTTGATATTAATTTTAAATATAAGGTCTATTCCTAATTTTTATCAATTACTTCTTAAATTATTCATATTTGTTCTTCATAAGAAATAATTAAGAGAGGGAGAGACGAAATTAAGAAAGATGATCAAAGTGTTTTATAAAAAAGTTCCAACATGGTTAATGAGAGCAAATTAAGTGAATGAATCTTAGGGATAGATAAAGAATGAGACAGACACCTACTGTGTATGTGTGTTGCTGACCTAAATGTGAACAGCTGGAAGTGGGTTTGAAAGATCTAAGTTGGAATTAAACAATAGCACTACGTAAGTTCACAGCCACGTGCTTTCCTTTTCTTTACTACGGTGATTTGTTCTGTTGCGTTTGAATCTCTGGGCTTTAGGTCAACCACTGTTGGCAGTGGCAGGAGTACTGTGGGAGCATGTGATCGGCCGTTGGATGGGATTGGACTCATCGGACGGCAGCCATGGCCTCTGCGGATTGAAACCAAAGAAAAGAGGCTTACGTCTTCTATTTATTTACTTATTGGGGGTCAACCAATTTGGTGGCCCCAGAAACGTTGTTGTTCATTATATATATATAAGCATCATAAATGTCAAAACCCACTCTCCGCCAACCTTTGCTTCATTTGATTGGGTCCTCACGTTAGTCAATTACCCTCAATCCCTCAACCACCTTTATATTAACCCTCCAAAACTGATCGCTATATTGATATTTTTGGTTTTTTTTAAATACCAGAGCTATATCATTATCACTAAATGCATATTACAAATTAGTTAAATTGATTATTTGTAAAAAAGTGTGCATTGATTTTATAAAAAAATATTCATTTTAATTATTTGCATTGGAAGATAATCATTTAACGAAATCTCTCCTCACATATATATATATATAAAGTCAATTGAAAGATAGTCGTTTCATGAAATATAGTCAACAGAGAGAATTTACGGTAAAGGGCTTGTTTGGGGAGGCCGTTTACCTCCCCAAAAGCCATTCACACGCTTACCGAGATAAAATTTTTCTCACATATTTATTTTGAAATTTGTGTCCGTTCTCCCAACGGACTATCCAAACAAATCCAAAGTCTTGGAAGAAAAAAAAATGGGTTTGTTTCTTACATTTAGAATTGAAACAAACTGACAAGCTATCTCTTATTTAAGGAAAGAGCATTTAATTTTTTCGATAAATGAATGTCCCTAATATAATTTATCAACTGTTGGAGTGAATTAAGAGAGGTTAGGTGCCATAGCTCAGGCCTAACGAAATGATGATCACTTAAGTATCTGGATGCTCATGAATCATATTGGTGCTCGGATGCTCATGGAGAATAGAATCAATTGGATCGATGCTACTCTCGTATGCTCAGCTTAAAGGGTGTTCCTCCTTTACCATTACCAGAAAAATATTAATTAACGATGGAAAATTCATTGCTAAATGACTATTTTCTATAGAAAATTTTGATTTAAAAACGGTAAATATTAACGACCCTTGTTTTAACGATGAAAAATAGTCATTTAGCGACAGATTTTCAGTCGATAAATAACATTTTTCTAGTAATGTATAATTAAAGTTTGACATCTTCTGTGTGAACTATATATATATATGAGAGATAAGATCATGAGCATATTTTGGTCTCATTAAAGAATAATATTTGATTAATTTATTCATTATTCCCTCTTAATTAATGGATGTGCTAAAGATTCGTAAACTACGAATATTATTGGGTTGATATATGCCAGCATTATGCTTGCTTCCCATATCAACTGACCAAATTAGAGTTTGACCTTTTTTTTTGCCAAGAATTAGAGTTTGACCTAAACCAAATAGCCCCGTCATCATATATATATATATATAGATATTATATGTACATAGTGGAGTACTTATGCTATCTGATTACAGGCTACTTACTTTGTTTCTGTTTTATAAATATTATATTTTTGTCTTTTTAATCTTCCAACATGGGGAATCAAATTCGCAAATATTAAAACAATGATAAAGTGGTTTCATGCTGATATCCATCATTTCCAGGGGGTCAACTAAGAACAAGGTGTGTTTGGGGAAGAGTGAGAAATTTCATATGATGAGGTCGCTTCATAATTCTCTTTTGGTTATAGTGGAATCCATTATGCACTACAATGATTATGTTTATATATATATATGTATCTCCAAGTCAACTTATAATAATTAGGCTAAAAATCTACAAAAACCTTAGTTAACTTTAAGTCAGTTATATATACATACACCTCTTTTATGTGTTGAGGTTAAAATCTAATTTAACTTTGTTGAAATTTTAATTTTTAACATTAAACCTTTTGTCGTTAATTTTTTTCCATCAAGTTAATGATGGATTAACAGATTTAGGCTACAATTTGTAAAATCTCCATTGAATTTTAAACCACTTGCATACAATCCTTTTAATCAGTATTTTTAAAATTAACTTTCTTAAAAATGTAATATATAAAACCATCTAAATTGTAGATAAACCATCACATCATTCTTATCAATCTAACATGAAAGTTTTCCATCAGGAACTTAACAATAAAGGAATGTACTGTAAAAAATAAGATATCAATAAATTAAATTCAAATTTTAAAGTGTCATCCGCTTACGAGTTTCTTTGACATTTTATTTAAAAAAATAAAAAAACATATTTAACAATATTTTTTAAAATAAAATAATCTTCTTTACATATTTACCTTGATTTATTTAAAAATAATTTTTTACCGTACTCTCAAACGAATTCATATCCAATTAGGGTGGAATTTAGAAGCGTTTTCTTAGATTTTAGCCCAATTATTACCAACCTTTCAAAGATGAGAAACAGCCATTACTTTACATCTCGATCCGTTTCAGAAACTTCAAAAGCCAATTTTGGTAGACAACACACACACGAATATATATATATATATATATATATTTCAAAAAAAATTAATTTCTCTAGTTACGTTGCCTAATTTTATTTATTTATTTATAGGTATCATACATGCATGCAGGGTCTAAAAGTCAGGATGGTCCCAAATCAGGAGTTGTTTATAACCTTTCAATTGGTTTTCAAAATTAATACTACATACCGCACATTGGAGCTTGCTGTACCATAAGTTTTAAAACTTTGACGTTGACAACAATTAATTTTAGATTTGAAAAGAACACATGGATGAATTATTTTGTTTTCTATATATATAAGATCATTCGTTGTTTGATTATTTAAAATCCAGTCTAGAACTAGCTTATAACTCACAGTCTCACCTATAGTTTTTTTTTGATAGTATATAACTCACCTATACTAATTTGTTTGAGTGAGAATATTTTTTAAGGAATTAAATAAATTAATTTAAACAAGCTCTTGCGCTCTATATATTTAAAAACTTATACAAAGTTTATGAAAAGAATTGTATCATTTATAATTTTTGAACCACAATCACAACATGTTCATTTTCATATGTAAATTATAAATTTTTTATGAATTTCGATAAAAATAAATGGTGAAAAAATCAACATGATGCTGTACTGACACATAACAGAAATTGAAAGGGGTCAGCATGGAATGCATTTTTTTCATATAACATCACAAAAATACTCTTTTCAGAAATAAATATTAAAAATAGATAAGCAATTTTTTTCGACAATATTATTAAATCATACAAAGCCAGGAAAGACAAAGAGTGAAGAAAACTTAGATTTATTTTACCATTTTTCGATGTTAAAACATGCTTTTAGTAATTTATATTTACGTCATGTTTTAATTTAATCATTTAAGTTTAAAAAGTGCACTTTCAAACTTAACGCATTTAGTCTATACTAACGAAAATTGTCGACTCATCACTGGATATAGTTGTTTTTATTTTAAATCTTTTTACTTTACACAATTTAATATATTAAATTTATTAAACTATGAGATTAAAATTAAAATGTGAATATGCATTATCAATGTTTTATTGTAAAGTCATCAATTAAATTTGATGAATCAATGATTTCCGTTAAGAGAAATTAACGGCGTAAAATTTGAGGTACTAAAAGTGAATTTTTTAAATTTGAAGGACTAAAATAAAACTTGATACAAATATAAAAGACTAAAAGTATATTTTAACATTTTTCTATTTTACAATAATGATCAAATAACAGTATTTTTATTTTCATATGAATATTAAAAACTAACCATATATCCTACATAAGAAATTTAAATACAAAGAGATATTAAGAAATTCAATTTTTTTATAATTTTCGCAATTTCAAACTTCAAACATAAAATGTTAAATTTAATTTATAAATATGAGTTTTTTTGAAAATTTCTATTTAATTTTCTTACTTGAGGTATATGAGTAACTTTTCATAAAAATATTTTTTAATTTATACCAAAATTTTTACGTTTTGTATTTGTTCTATTTTTCTTAAACTAATACTTACATTGATTTTTATTATGCTCAAAGAAATCAAGATCGTTCTCGTTATAAGTACATCAAAAGCGTAGATATCCATAGATTCTTGATTCCCTAAGCAGTAAGTATCATACATGAATTGTTGTTGAGAAACTAAAGAGGTATTCAATATACAAAGTATTACAATGTATGTACACAATATATATCCATCTTAATTGTACTATTTATTGTTCATGGCTCTTGGAGGTTACTCTTACAGGCCTATAAATAGGGCTTTGTACATGACATACATGAGACATCCAAAAAGTTAAATAGAATTATTCTCAAACTTTCTCTTATCTTTTGGCTATTTATGCTATTTACACTTAATTTACAACAGTTTCTTTATTCTTAAGTTTTTGTTATTGGTATTTTTGTATTTTTTTCGGCGCAAGTGTGTATATTATTATTGTTGGGCACTGGAGGTCCAACAGCGTTGACCCTGGCGGGTAGTGGAAACTTCAAACTTGTAATTATTTTGCCTTCACACTCATCAAATCGTCCGGTGCAGGTTTCTGTGGGCTTTCGTTTCTGAGCCAAATGGGACCCACCACCCAACCTCTCCTCTAGACCTTTACAGTAGGCAGTAGCCCTTGTTTTGTCGTCGCTTGCTTTTCCCCAAACCAAAAGAAATAAAAATATATCAAATATTAAAGTCCAACTAATCTTACCATTACCCTTCCCAATTGACGAAACCCTTTGACTTCTCTCTCTTTTAAACCCTCCTCCTCTCACACCCTTCTCCTCCATCCCCCCCCCTCTCTCTTTCTCCCCTTCATCTCCGTCCTCTTGCCTATGGCTGTAGATCTGGTAGGCCTTCCGAGCAAGATGGAACAACAGATGGCTATTCAAGAAGCTGCTTCGGCTGGTTTGAAGAGCATGGAACATCTTATTCGTCTTCTCAACTCTTCTCAACCTTCGCATCCCGAAAA
>JANTPZ010005898.1:0-13982 GCA_025593235.1 Vachellia pachyceras
CAACTCCTGCTCCCTTATCCTCTTTATCCCCTCCGGCGTCTCCGACGGTAAGTGCGACTGCTCCCCCCGCCCCATGCATGAATTAATCAGTAATTAGCCTTTAATTAATCCTATAATTCATTCGGCAATCGTAATCATATATCTAATTCTTACCTTGTTGGGAAAGAAGGCTCTCTTAGCGGGGTTGTCGTGCTTGGAATGGACCCATGAGTTGCAGGAAAAACGGAGGCGGCTGCCCTCTGAGCCGTGCAGGATCACGTCCTTGACGAACACCTCCTTGTGATGCTCGTTCTCCACCAGCAACGCCCCTATCTCTCCGAATTCACTTCCCACTTCTAACTCTGCCTCGTACCTCACCTCCTGATTCTCTTCCACCGTCTTCTTCACGAACACTTTCATTGGCTCCTTCTCCAATCCCGTCTCTGCTTCCATCGCAGCACACAAATCCCCAGCATCGTTAGTACTAATCCACTCATATTTAATTAATTTCTACCCTTTAATCAATATATATATATATAACGACACAAAAGGACCGTCAGTGACTTGTCATGTGGCTACTCATGACACGTCCTGCTCTCGCCTTTATTGTTCTACGTGCTACTTTTTAGCTCTTCGCTCTTACTTTTCAGTGGTTCCCAACACCCCCCCCCCCAACGAAAAAAAAAACTATTGCTAGCCATTGTGGGGACTCAGCATATTTCCTTGCTGGCCTTTCCAACATAACCATGCGTCCCTCCCTCACGCCCTGACCCACCATCACAGCCAATGTACACCCACCCACCTTACATTATTAAATATTTTCGGTTTAATGTACTATCTCCTCTTAATTTTAAGGTAAAATAATCCATATTTTTAAGGTAAAATGTGGGAGTTTTTGGAGTTTGTATAGTTGAAGCAGTGAACACCTAACTGGGATCAAGCTGGGAGCTAAGGAGCTCCACTTGAAGAGATTGACCGAGCAACTCCTTGATATCATCGAGCCCTCGCTGGATACCGATCTCTGAGAAATAGCCTCCAACAGTTCGCAGAACCGTTAGAGTGACTTTAAAAACCTTGTCCGTCCTTTCTCTCGCTGCTTCAACCACGGCGGCGTCCACCGCTTTGGTGTTGGAGACACTGCTGCTGCACCTGACCCCAGCCCTCCTGTGTTTCTTTTGGTTTCGGTTTGAGAGTCCCAGAAGCAGTGGACTGCTTTTGCCACTCAGCTGCAAATTTATCCACGGCTTCTGAAACAGCAGATGACCATGGCCACAACTCGACTGTGTGCTCGTCTGAGGCTTCAGCATCATCTCTAGCCGTGGAGGAATCGGATATTTACTTCGGCGGGATCGATCTCCGGGGGAAAGTGTTATTTGGGAGAGTGTTATCCTCCGTGGTCTCTTCAACCTTGTATTTATAGAAACCCTGCATGAATTGGTATTATTTTTAACTGTATAAGACATGAATTGAAACACTCAAAGATTCTAATTAACATTTTAATAAAAGAAAAAAATGTGAAACGGGAGTGATTTGAATTTTTATATCAGTATTTTAAAATCTGACAATAACATTCTTAGATTTGATTATAACATTTCAAAATATCGGTGTCAGATTTTTAACAAAGTGTATCAAATTTCCAAATAGCAGTGTTGAATTACATAATAATATTTACGTTATATAAGAAATGTAGAATTGAGTCAGTATTTAAATTCCAATTATTGTCCCCCGTTTTATATTATTGGGTGGGGCACTTTCAAGTTGCGAGTTCGATTTGCTCCGTCCCCACTTTCGATTCGTACTACGGTGGCTTGCCCGGTATAGAAAAATGACGTCCAAATTTCAAATTTTGACCGTGGCCATTATATAGTGCTGTAAAAAAGTACTTTTATCTAAGTTAAGATAAATATGTAGAGAATATTATCTCATTTTATAAAAAAATACTGTTCAACATACGTTTGATTTTTTAAACGTTCCGACAAACAAACCTATTGATTAACGTTAACCCGCCCACGCACATGTGATGTGATGGCAAGCTTCATCATGGGGTTCACCCCTGTGAACGTCAACAATCTATTCTGTAATTTATGATTTATTTTGCCTGCTCACACAAAGAGAGAGACGACGGACCTACGCGGTAAATACATTATAAAAACACTGTTTAACCTATATTTTATTTTAAAAACGCTCCGTCAAACAAATTTATTATTTTGATAGTTAAAACTTAGGTTAAACCTATTTTAATTTTTATAGTTTATTCTGATTGAGTTTTATTCTTTGAAATTTAAAAGTGATGATTTTGATCCCTCAAATTCACTCTACCTTAAATTGTTTATCCTTATAACTTTTAAATGATTTAAACTCGACGTTAACACTGTTAATTTTATTCATGTGCCACTGACTTCATTAACCACTGTGAAATGGTTTAATATCTATACAATATTATATGAAAACTATTCTAATACGACATGTTCTTGTAATTTTAATCTTCTTTCCTTTTCTTTTGTTTTTTTAATTTTGTATTTTTAAAAGTATGGTTTTGATCCTATAATTTCATAAGGGTTTGATATTTAACATCGTTAACTAATGCCGTTAGGTTTATGGACCCAAACAAAACCCATTCAAAATATAAGGATGAAAATTAAAATTAGTCAAATGTATATGAACATTTTGAAACTACATGTATTAATGGTTTTGAGACAGTGAATTCAAGGGAACAAAATCATGACTTTTACATTTTAGAGATCAAAACCCAAATAAAAGTAAACTACATGAATCAAAAATAGCTTTAACCCTGGTATTTAAAATGAATGGGTGTATGTTAGACACTCAAAATCATCAATAAAAAGAAATTTTTACATAAATTATAATAAAACTCATATCTACATTTTATGTAAATCACTTTAAAAAAAAGGGAGATTTACTATTTGGTTCCATGTAGTGAAGATATTTAGCAAATGGTCCCAAAGTTTAAAATATTTAAAAAATGGTCCCATTGACAACACGAGGTGTTGTCAATGCAACACATGGGGTTATCACTTGACAACCCCTAACAACACCATGTGCTGTATTGACAACATCTCGTGTTGTCAATGAGACCATTTTTTAAATATTTTAAACTTTGGAACCATTTGATAAATAAATCCCTTATATGGGACTAAACAGTAAATTTCTCAAAAAAAAAAACTAATCGTTTGAACATGCGGGTACCTTTGGTGAGTTGATGTGTCAGTTGCATGTGGGTACAATTAACCCTTTCATTGCTTCCGGAGTAAAACGTGATTTTTTGGCATAAAAAGATGGCCTACAACTTGAGCCTTAATTCCCCAGTCCCACGCAGTAAGAAACCATCGTCAATCTATTATTGCGCCAATAACTTGAAAGAAGTATTTTGCTGCATACATGGAGCCCACCTAAAAAAACAACGAAGAAGTGATATTATAATTTACGAGTTAACTATGGAAGTGCAATTATTTTAATTTACAAAAAATATCGTCGAACGTGTGTTAAATAAGCCCAAACACTCTCGGTGTATGAATAATCAGGATAAACTGGGATCCGGAAGCTGATGGGTGAAGGGTTGATAATCCCATACTGCAGGCATGGGAAAATGTAAACAGTGAGGAGGGGAAAGGGGGGAACTAGTGGTTAAAAAAATTCGAAATGTCTGTTTGGAAACTTCGTTGAGAAAGGAGTTCCGTTGGGAGAAATGAGTTTACGGATTTCAAGATGGTTTTTATAGATTTCGATATAATTTTTACGGATTTTGAGATGGTTTTATCTCAATTTGTGTGTACCGTTTTGGAAACGAAATTCACAAACAAACAAGTACGTAGATGATCCTGATGATTTTTTTTCGGTATAAACCATCCGGTATCCTGAGGTATCCTGGGTTCATTGCCCGCCCCAGACTAATCCGGACTCCCCGCGAGGAGACCTTACGGTGGTAGCGAGGTACCGATATGATAACCTCTTTTGAGGTTGCGTTAATTATCGCGTCTGTTACTCCTCGGTTCGAAACCTCACCCTGAAGAATGTTGATAGTAGCCCTTACCAACTTTACCAAGCGTCCATGATCCTGATGATGACGAGTGATATTGGAGCATACGCGTCATCCGACGGTCGGCAATGGTCGCCTCTTCAGCGTTGAATGTTCAGCAAATAACCCCTAAGATACTTTGTGCAGCCCTTGTTATGTTGCGACACGTGTCCCTTTCAATTCTGTACGAGCAAACTGACAGTGTTTTGATTTATTGTCGAGATATTATCAATGCTGGGGAGGATGACGTGGCTAACGTTGAGTGGGGTGGTGTTGGAGGCCTTATCCAATGATGCCTCCAATCCACCCTGGCATCTTGGCGCCATCCACAACCAATAGAAAATAAAGCTCGTTTTCCATGACCATCACAACGATCAACATGCCTTTACCGTGACGCCTCTTGCCGTACAATATGCTAGCTCCATAGGCCCGGTCTTCGCTCAGCTTGACAGCGTCTATAAGTACGTTTAACAATGCTTTGCTTTTTCTGTGAAACGGGATAACCCCTTTATGTATCTGTCTTGATTTACATAAAAGTATTACTCCACCGTGTTCCCAGACGATTCAATAATCAGTAGAGACAGTATCCCCTTTTTTTCTTCATCTGTGGTTTTCACTGGGGGCGGAATTTTTTGCCCCATTCAATTAACCATGTTATGAATTTGGAATCTAGCTTCCTCCTCCCTCTGTGCGCTAGTGATGATGATGCCTTCCATGATGAAGGGTTGATGTTGGGATCACCAGATGAGATTCACAGTATAAATCATGTTAACCATGAATAACAAATCATACTTAACTCATTCAGTGGTCCACCCCCCTACCCTCCACGTTTTACTCCTTCCTTCCCTGCACAGCTCTGCTCTTGGGGCATTCCTCACTCATTGGGCTTTTCCATGTTAATGAGCCCAGCCCAATACCCGCCCCATTAGCCCTCAACTGTCGTAGACCAAGCAAACCGCACTCTCAAATCAAATCCCCTCCCATGCAATTTCAGTCTGAAAACACATCTCTGCTGCCTCATTCCTCTCTCCACTCCACAACCTTACTTTCCATTAAATGCGCATTAGTTGCAATTCAGCTTAATTCAATTTAGGATTCCTTTTCGCGAGCCAATTTTAAAATTTAAATTTTACTTTAAAATTTAGATTTTATCTGAGTAATCACATTTTTTTAAAATATAATAAAGTTTAGTATTTTTAAAAAAATTATTTTCTTTTCAAATCACACTTCCTCTCATACAGTGTGTTTGACAACGCTTTTCTCCATCCAGAAGCGCATTGCACATTGTAAAAAGTGGAAAAAGTTGTTGTCCACTTTTTGCGGTGTTTGGGAAGGCTTATGAAAATAAGTCACTTATGGGAATAAGTTACTTTTGCCAACAAACTGAATACAAATAAGTCACTTCTTCTACCGCTTTCCCAAACACAAATCACTTTTACACTCTGACTTATTTCTAATCTCACTTCTTCATAAGTTCTTCTGCAAATAAGTTATTTATCCCACCGCGTTTCCAAAAGGACCTATAATAAATTTTCTCTTTCATTTTTCTTTTATTCCTCTTTCCTTTTCCCGATTTACTTTTTTTCTTTAGAATCCGTAAAAGTTATTCTTACCGTAACTTCCCCAATACAATCACATTTTCAAAACTCATGTTTTGCCTCGAAATCCTTAAAAGTTATTATCCCAAAATCTAAGTTTTACCTCGAACTCCGTAAAAACTATTCTCCATCGGACATCCAAACAAGGTTAAAATC
Organism: Vachellia pachyceras; assembly: GCA_025593235.1. Classification (NCBI taxonomy): domain Eukaryota; kingdom Viridiplantae; phylum Streptophyta; class Magnoliopsida; order Fabales; family Fabaceae; genus Vachellia; species Vachellia pachyceras. The sequence continues at coordinate 5,770 of JANTPZ010005898.1, forward strand.
TATTATCTAAAACCTAAATTTTAACTCAAACTCCACAAAAACTATTATCCGTTGAACTTTTAGACAAACTCTTTATGCGCGGTACCACCACCACGAGGGACAAGAGTCAAGATGGTTGCTTGGGAAAGTGGTGGAAAAGTGTTTTTACGATTTACAAGGTAAATATGTAAAGAAGATTATTTTAATTTACTGAAAAATACTGTTGAACCTGTGTTTGAAGAGTCCAAACATTCATCTAAACACACCCAATGCAGAAAAATATAGCTTAACCCGCGTACATTCATCCAAAGTGAGCGAGCGATGCGCCTAAGTTCTATTGTGCTCGTTTGAGAGCACGATAGAGAAGTACTTTTACACAAATCGAGATAAATATATGAAGAAAATTATCTTGTTTTCTGAAAAAATATTGATGAACGAATGTTTATCCCCAAACACGCCATTGTCTATATTTTCATTTGTAAAATGGCCTCTTTTCTATTTCATAACTGATTGATATTTGATACTAGCTATATACTGATCCATAATCAATTTTAAGAATGCCGCGTCAGCTGCTAAAAGCTCCGAAGGTGTCACAAAGGAGGGTAGGCGAAAGCGAAAGGGAGGTTGGGTCTCATTCCAGTTTCAAATTCACTTCTCTGAGCTTTCAATCCTCTGTTCTCCTCAAGATCTAGCTAATTAAGATCGCTGGGGTGCAATTTTTGGGCGCTTCAAATGGATAGTGAAAGCCCAGACGAGGCGAACACCAAGTCCAAGACCCCCCGAAAAACGAAGGAAAGCCTCCTAAAGCAGAGTCTGTCTCTCTTTCCCTGGCTGTCTTTGTTTTCTATCACTGCTATCTTAAACTCTACCTTTCCCTTGACATTTTCTTTTGATTTTCTCTTTCCCAGAATCTCCGGCTGAGTTCTTTGCAGAGCACAAAAACATAGCTGGATTTGATAATGTAAATATGATTTTATCTTTCACTCTTTTCTTTTGTTATGTTTTGCTCTGGATTATTTGCTGCCTCGTCAACTTCTCTGGATAAGTTAATTTGTTTGACAATATCATTTCAACTTTGCAACAAAAAAATGACAAAAAGAAGAAAAAGGCGGCAGTGAAGATGACGATGCTTTCTATGTTACTGGACACCCACACACAACAGCACAAGTGAATGCGCTCTTTAATCTATATTTTCGTGACGTTTTCGCGCGCTTGCGCCGTAGTTGCGCGTGTATGTGCATTCTTTGTCCTCATTGGAATTTTGCGGATTTCAGCCTGGAAAATGCCTATATACCACTGTCAGAGAGCTTGTTGAGAATTCCCTTGACTCAGCAGAATCTATTTCTGAGCTTCCCGTTGTTGAAATAATTATGTAAGTAAAATGTTCACTTTGATCACCACACCGCCCCTTAGTTTTAATTTGTCTTCTTTATGCATCCATAAACCACGCGTGACATGGGCTCGGCTCTTTCAGTGAGGAGATAGGGAAAAGCAAATTTAATTCTATGATCGGACTTGTTTTAGAACGGATTGATGCAGCATTATATGATGATTACGAAACAGACAAGGCTCGTGAGGTGTGTTTCCTTTTATTGTGAATTTCTTGCTACCTTCATTGTGTTACATTCATACATTGACAAAAGTTGGAACAGTACTCTATTCTCAGGCATAGTTCTTCGATTTTCTATAGATTTTCAAATTTTTTTATTGTATAACCATGTTTTGCTCCCAGTATTTTGTTTTCCATGCATTATTTGTATCAATTGAGGAGACTCAGTAGCTGTTAATTTGTCTATGGCTGTTGATTTTACCTTGAAGGCTCTTTGTATTGGTTTAGTTTTACATGATACTTTTCCTGTTTTCCATGCAGAAACGGTTAGCAAAGGAGGCCCGTGCTCAAGAAATACAAGCAAAGAATGCTGCCCTTGGAAAGAAAGTGAGAGAACCTGCAACTTCCAAGGGAATGAAGGGTCGAGGTGAGGCTTCTTTTTATAGGGTCACATGCAAGGTATGTACGGTTTCTACCCTTAAGGTTTCTTATGTGGTACTGTATTAATATCGCGATTTATCAGCTACATGCTAGTTAATAAAAGTATTTAAAATCCTTCTGAATTCCAATATGAGATTCTTTATGGTTGTTTCCTCATTAATCTCTTTCCTGAAATTGAGCTAAAGACAGACTCATGCCAGAAACTTATTGCAGGATAATGGCAAAGGAATGCCACATGATGACATCCCAAATATGTTTGGCCGAGGTCTGTCAGTTGCTTCCTACCTCAACTGCTGTGAAAATAAGTCGTCTAGACAATAGATTTTCTCATATTACTCTGAGAATGCTCTTAACATACCTATTCATGCAGTTCTTTCGGGGACAAAATATGGCTTAAAGCAGACGCGAGGAAAATTTGGTCTTGGTGCAAAGATGGTATTGGAACATGCAATATTTTAATTTTTTTTGGTAGTTGTCATGTCCTGGCTGTCTTTATTGATCTGTGTTACTATATTATTCATATTGCCAGGCTCTAATATGGTCTAAAATGAGCACGGGGCTTCCCATTGAAATCTTGTCATCAATGAGAAACCAAAGTTACACTTCATTTTGCAGGCTGGATATAGACATTCATCAGTATGATTTTAAGTTTTTGCAATCTATCATCGAAGAGAAAAAAAGTTATTGCAAATTACTTTATATTTCAACTCCCTCTCCACATAACAGAAAATGCTTTAATTTTCAGGAACATTCCACATGTACATTTACATGAAAAACAGGAGAACAAAGACCGCTGGCATGGGGCTGAAATTCAAGTGGTCATAAAAGGAAACTGGACAACTTATCGTGTATGAAATGCTTAGTTGGGACAAAATTTAGTTATTTAACTGCAGATTTTGGATATTATATAGCATTTCAGATTTCCAAATTATACTTTTTCGTGCCAATTTATTTTACTTGAGGGACCAATAATAGTGTTGATCTGTACATATGAGCTCCTTCCTTTTCATTTGCAGTCAAAAATATTGCATTACATGAGACAAATGGCCGTTATCACTCCTTATGCTCAGTTTCTATTTAAATTTGTCTCCGATGCACCTGAGTATGTATCTGTCTCTGGTAAGATTTTCTCTCCTGGTACAACCATGCACTATTATCTTATACCAGGTCTTCTATTTGGCAGCAAGAATGTCACTATAAGGTTTGCTCGGAGAACAGATGTAATGCCACCAGTTCCTCTGGAGACAAAGTGATAGAATGCCGAGTGAAGAGGGAAGCAGTTAATACTTAATTTTAATTATTTAATGTTTAATGTGTTAGTTTGTGAGTCTGCATAGTGGGTCAGTTTATGGGGTTTGTTAGGGAGAAATAAGGGGATCATGGGATAGTTAGTTAGAGTCAGTTGTATCCTTTTTCTCTATAAATATCCTAGGCTGCTTTCAAGAAGGGACATGAATGAATGAATATATGAATGTGTTTCTGATCCGGAGATTCTCCTTGACTTCTGTAATTGTTCATAAGTGAGATACTTACTGTGAGCAAGTATAGGAGAGAGTACTGTTACCTATCAATCTGTTTTCTCTATTTCCCTAGGTCTGGAACCTATCAAATTGGTATCAGAGCCCCGTTCTAATCAGTGATGGTGACGACCCGCTCTTCTGCTGGCGATACGCCCGTGGTGGCGGACCCATTGGCCGCCATTGCTGCGAAGCTTGATGCTTTGGATGAATTACGCGACAAGGTTACCTCCTTGGAGATCCAGTCCCGTGAGAATAGAGGGAAAACGGCGCGACCCTGGGCAGACGAGCACGACCACCGTATGCCGAAATTGAGTTCCCAAGGTTCAGCGGTGGAGACCCTCGTGGGTGGGTGCTTAAAGCGGAAAATTTTTTCAGGTATTACGCAACCCCGGAAGATGAAAAAATTGAGATTGCGGCTATGTACCTGGAGGGGGATGCTTTGGATTTGTTCTCTTGGATCAACACCGAACGGACTTTGCTCTACTGGGAGGAGTTGGTGAAAGCTTTCAGTGAACACTTCGGGCCGCCGGAATTCTTGAATCCCGACGAACATTTGTGCAGCATTCGACAAACCGGAAGTGTGTAGGAATACCGGCAGGAGTGGGCGAGGCGAGTCGCGCGTCTCCAACTGGCCCGACCATTGTCTCCTTGGGGTGTTCCTCAATGGCTTGACGGGAGACCTGCGTTCTGAGGTGCGTATTCAGAAGCCACGCACAGTGTACCAGGCATCCAGCCTTGCCCTGGAGTTTGAGAAGAAGCTACAGCAATGTGGGCTCAAGCCCAATTCAAACCAGACCCAATCCATCCCATTTGGGGGTCCAACACGGGACCCAGAGTCTGCTGTCGAACACGTCCCTGTTTCCTCAGATAGGCTTTCATCTCCGTCTGTTCCCACTCGGCCGATCACATCGATAGCGCCAACAACTTCATCCTGGGAGGCGACTCGCCAGCAGCGGCGAGACAAAGGGCTCTGCTTCCGGTGCGGCGATCCTTTCAGGCCTGGCCACCGTTGTTCGAGCTCGTTTTCGTTGATAGAAGTTGAAGATGGAGGAGACCCGACGCCAGCTCTTCTAGCACCGATCGACGAGTCACACATGGAGCGCCACATTCTGCCCTGAGGACAAGACGGTTTTCAAGGGAGGGAGAAATGATAGAATGCCGAGTGAAGAGGGAAGCAGTTAATAGTTTATTTTAATTATTTAATGTTTAATGTGTCAGTTTGTGGGAGTCTGCGTAGTGGGTCAGTTTATGGGGTTTGTTAGGGAGAAATAAGGGGATCATGGGATAGTTAGTTAGAGTCAATTGTATCCCTTTCTCTATAAATATCCTAGGCTGTTTTCAAGAAGGGACATGAATGAATGAATATATGAATGTGTTTCTGATCCGGAGATTCTCCTTGGCTTCTGTAATTGTTCATAAGTGAGATATTTACTGTGAGCAAGTATATGAGAGAGTACTGTTACCTATCAATCTGTTTTCTCTATTTCCCTAGGTCTGGAACCTATCACAAAGCATCACCCATCATCTGTTGATTTGCTGCTAATTAAACGACTTATTGCTGAAACTTTAAAGCAGAACCTTTTGCAATTTCTGCAGCATGAATTTGTGAACATTAGCAAATCCTATGCTGAAAGGTTGATAGGTAAAGAAAATTGGGATCTTAAGCCATAATTTGATATCATCGTTGTGCTTCTTATGGAATGCTTATTTATAGAGCTTGTTCCTTGCTTTATTTTTATAAGGCGAGAGGTGAATCTATGCTTTATTAGAATGTGATGATCTCAGATGGTTACTGAATATCCTGGAATATTAAGATCTAGGGAATAAATGAAAATAATTAAAACACTCTATCTTACTAAGCAGAAGAAAACTGGATTATCCACCCACGCATATTGTACTATATTTAGTATTCTTCCACTTCGTATCATCATCTATTGTGAATTGTGTGGAATGTTGCCATTTGGTTTTTACATGTTAAAAAGATATATTAACTTTCATTCAGTATTGTATTCTCAGACCTTTTTTGCCCGTGGGCTCTATTTAAATTTACAACCACCATGCAATATCTATAACGCAATATCTCTCTATTTAAAGCATGTTTATTAACATGAATTGCCCTTAGCTGTAATTGGTTGATGTGGCAAATTGCATGCTTTACGGCCACTTTGCATGCCTTTTTTTGGCAACTGAGGCTCATAAAAGATGCTTTTTATGTTTTGGGATTATTGCAATAGTTCATTGTAGCTGAGATCAGGTAGATTTAGTCACTTGATTTTTTATTGAGTAATACAGATTCTCATTGCTTGAGCTATTTTCTACTCTATCTCTATACCAGGTGAAATGGGTCCTGATTTCAGCCAAAAAATGTCTGTGAAGTCTTTAACTTCTCAGCAGATAGTACTCATCCATCAGTTGCTTCGTCAAGCAAAGTTTGATGATCCTAGTGGTGATGGAAGTTATTTAGTCTGCATTACAAACCATACATTGTGTTATGCCTCTTCCATTTAATTTTTTCATCTCGTATTTAATTTTCTGTGTCTTAGTCCTGCCGGTGAATACAATCTTCGCCTGGGAATCATAAAAGAGCTGCATCCAGACATGGTTGCAACCTATTCAGGCAGGTTGTGATTTTGGTGTCGATGTCTTGTTAAATCTGCATTTTCTTGCTTTCTATAAATTTTATATCTGTAATTGACATAATTTTGAACCCTGTGGATGAATGATATTTAACTTGCTCGCTGTGTCTATTTCTGTTCCTGACAATCCTAAAAGAAATATGGATGCTGTAAACGATTTCTTAATCTTTGCTTTGTTCTTTCCTTTTCTAGCAACCCAAAATATAACTTTTCTGTTCTTGCTACTTACACAGTGCCCAAGTATTTGAAGGCCACCCTTTCCTTGTCGAAGCTGGGGTTAGTGTAGGCGGAAAAGATGTCAAGCAAGTAATTTCCCCTTCTTCAAATATTTATATCTTGAAAATAGATTTGAAATTCTTTTTCTTAACAATTCTTTTTCGGAAGTATAAATTTAATATAATAAGCAAATATAAGAAGAGGCAAGGTCACGATTACCTTAATGCCTGTTATCAAGGTTTCTTTTCTGGTGGATTGGTAAAGGGTTGATTTTATCTCCCTAAAGAGTTAATGCTGGGACTGTTTGTGGTAAATATATTGGGAAAGTGACTAACCCAAAACTCATTGGTTGCTCTTGTCATAAATTTGCTATGCTACTTGCATAAGATGACTGAAATTATGCCAACTAGGTATGGGCCCTTGTATTGCTTAGGTTTTGAAGAATGAACCACATGTTCATAGCTCATGAATAGTGTTGCTTCCTAAAGATTTTATATTATATGTATAGATTAAAAGAGTATCAAGGGCTTGGTAGAAAGTGATGTTTTATTCTCTTCTTATATAATGAAATTAATACTCGTGTTTCTAGGGTCTGAATATATTTCGATTTGCAAATATGATTCCCTTGCTTTTTGAGCAAGGTGCTGATGTTGTCACGAGGACTGCAATGAAGAGAATCAAGTGAGTGTAACAAAAGCAAATTGTTTTCTTTTGTTAATTAATTTTATTATGTTGTGAGGGAACAATAACAGCAATGATAAAAAGCCTTATAGGTTAGCTACAAGGATCACTTGACAACATTGTGCTCCATTAGCAACAAGTCCTTTAGATATATCATTCACCCAAAGATTTCGACCAATAACTTCCATGATTGTCTTTCTTGGTCCTCTACCTTTTTTTTAAAGCTAAAGACTATATGCTCAACCCTCATTATTGACAGTTTGATGCTTTTATTAGCCTTCTTTACTCATGTACGGACCACCTTAAACAAGTTTCTGTTATTTTCTCCTCAGTAAATGCCATGCCAACTCTTCTTCTTATATAATCATTACAGATCTTATATTTTCTTGTATTACACAATCCACCTTAACATTCTAAGGCTCATTTGATGCATGGTTTCTACAATAGAAAATAATAGAATAAAAAACGAAATGAATATTTAAAATGTTAAAAAGGCAGAATAGATATTTTTTATTAGTAATTCGAAGGATGTCATTAATGCTGTGCGAAGAGGATGAAAATAGGACCCCTTTCAATGTTTGTAATTAAATGGATTATTATACTTAATAAAACAAATCACGTGCTTCTATCGTCAATGAATCAGGAGTTCAACTCCTGCTGTCCCTTCTCTTAATTAAAATTATGTGTTTCATCTGCCATACTTCAAGCTTAAATGGCTTACATGACGGGTGTATTGGAGATATTAATCGAACTGATAATGGGCTTTCACTTTAGTAGTTTAAAGTTAGTTGAAGTCACTTTTGTCAATCACTAGATATATGAAATCTTATTGAATACTGTTAGGACTATTTTTGGTAACATAGGGAAAAACATGAAATATGGGAAACATGCTTTTCCTGATCAGTATTTTGACTTGCTATTTTGGAAAAGGAAACATAAAATAGGGTGGCTAGAACAGGGCTGTGGTTAGCTATAGGTTGGAGACTGTGAGAGTTACTTTTTGGGTTCTATAAATCTTCCCTTCAGTATAGTAGAGGGGGGAGAGATTGAATTTGAAGTGAAAAGGCTAAGGGCTGAGGCCTTTGGAGGGAGAGAGCCAATCCTCTCGAAAGATTGGCATTGTGTCTGTGTTGTGTTAATCTTATGTTTTACTGTGAGAGTTGAGTTGTGTGTGTTTGTATCCTTTATATT
>JANTPZ010005900.1:0-13693 GCA_025593235.1 Vachellia pachyceras
GAATGAACATAAAACACATTCGAATGAGTTTACTCTTTATAAATGATTTAAAAAGCTTAAACTTCAAAATGCTGTAACTTCTTCATTTTAGCTCCGAATTTGACAAATGACTTATCATTGGAAAACTCTTTAAGTCTACTTTCAAATGACACAAGTTTCACAATCATAGGATTTGTGGTTTGAGAGTTATGATAAAAAAAACCAAACATGTATCATGAATACATTTATTCCAGATATATGTTCAGTTGTTTGAACATATATCTCAATCTAGATATCCAATTGATTCAAACTTATGCCATTTGAAACTAGACTCAAAGAGCTTTCCAATGATTGGTAATTGGCAAATTTGGAGCTGAAATGAAGAAGTTACAGCATTTTGAAGTTTACACTTTCTAAACCATTTATAAAGAGTAAACTCATTTGAATGAGTTTTATATTCATTCGAATGATGGACTTTCTAAACCGTTTTTTCCCACTTTCCAAACCGTATTTTTCCTCAAAGGTTTAGAAAGTCCACTTTCTACACCGTTGGGGAAAAACGGTTTAGAAAGTCAATCATTCGAATGAATATAAAACACATTTGAATGAGTTTACTCTTTATATACAATTTAGAAAGCTTAAACTTTAAAATATTGTAACTTCTTCATTTCAGCTCAAAATTTGCCAAATAACCTATCATTGGAAAACCCTTTGAGTCTACTTTCAAATGGCATAAGTTTCACAATCATAGGATTAGTGTTTTGAGAGATATGATAAAAAACCAAACATATATCATGAATATGTTTATTCCAGATATATGTTCCATTTTTTGATGATATCTCTCAATATTATATATCCAATTGATTTGAAACAAGGCTCAAAGGGCTTTCCAATGATAGGTCATTTGTCAAATTTGGAGCTGAAATGAAGAAGTTACAGCATTTTGAAATTTACGCTTTCTAAACCATTTATAAACAGTAAACTCATTCGAATGAGTTTTATATTCATTCGAATGATGGACTTTCTAAACCGTTTTTTCCCAACGTTGTAGAAAGTAGGCTTTCTAAACCTTTGGAGAAAAATACGGTTTGGAAAGTGGGAAAAAAGATTTAGAAAGTCCATCATTCGAATGAATATAAAACTCATTTAAATGAGTTTACTCTTTATAAACGATTTAGAAAGCGTAAACTTCAAAATGCTGTAACTTCTTCATTTCACTACAAATTTGACAAATTACATATCATTGGAAAGCCCTTTGAGTTTAGTTTCAAATGGCATAAGTTTCAATTAATTGGATATCTGTATTGAGAGATATGATCAAACAACTGAACATATATCTGGAATAAATGTATTCCTGATACATGTTTGGTTTTTTATCATATCTCTCAAAACACTAATTCTATGATTGTGAAACTTGTGCCATTTGAAACTAGACTCATATGGTTTTCCAATGATAGTTTATTTGTCAAATGTGGAGCTGAAATGAATAAGTTATATAATTTTGAAGTTTAAGCTTTCTAAACCGTTTAAAAAGAGCAAACTCATTCGAATGTGTTTTTATTCATTCGAATGATGGACTTTCTAAACCTTTTTTCCCCAACGGTGTAGAAAGTGGACTTTCTAAACCTTTGGGGAAAAATACGGTTTGGAAAGTGCGATTTAGAAAGTCCATCATTCGAATGAATATAAAACTCATTCGAATGAGTTCACTCTTTATAAACAGTTTAGAAAGCTTAAATTTCAAAATGCTGTAACTTCTTCATTTCAGCTTCAAATTTGACAAATGAGCTATCATTGAAAATCCCTTTGATTCTAGTTTCAAATGGCACAAGTTTGAAATCAATTGGATATCTGTATTGAGAGATATGATCAAAAAACGGAACATATATCTGGAATAAATGTATTCCTGATACATGTTTGGTTATTTTATCATATCTCTCAAAACACTAATCCTATGATTGTGAATATGCCATTTGAAAGTAGACTCAAAGAGTTTTCCAATGATAGGTCATTTGTCAAATTTGGAGCTGAAATAAAAAAGTTACAGCATTTTGAAGTTTAAGCTTTCTAAACCTTTATAAAGAGTAAACTCATTCGAATGTGTTTTATATTTATTCGAATGATGGACTTTCTAAACCATTTTTTTCCTACTTTCTAAACCATTGGGGGAAAATAAGGTTTAGAAAGTCCATGATTCAAATGAATATAAAATTGATTTGATTAAATCTCTGCTTTTATATTCGATTGAATCTAAAACGTTGGGAAAAATTCGATTGAATGAGTTTTACGCTGAAGAGGAGGCTTTCGTTCGAATAACACATGCCTTATTCAAATGAAGACAAATGTTCGTTAAGGATCCGTTGCTCCAGGTGAAAAACGCTACATTTTATAAACTTCCGGGGTGAATTTGGTCCCAAGAAAACTTTCGGATACTCAGTGCTCCAACGTGTATACTTCTGTGGCAAAAATGCTACTTAACCCTAAATTATAATGAAATATTTGGATTTACATTGGTGCACATCCATTTTGATGAGCATTCAATTTCTCATCAAATTTCGACCGCACATATTTAACCATATTTTAATTTATTTTTATTCTTAATTTTAAAAATAATTATTATAATGAGTATAAATTTTACTTTAATTTATCCATATTTTGATTTTATTTTTATTTTTTAAAAATACTTATTATAATGAGTATACAATCTAAAATAAAAAAATGTTAATTGTTATTTTTAAAAAAATAAAAAAAAATAAGTTTTTATTTAAAAATTGTCATTTGCAAAAAAAAAAAAACCGTTCAAACCTAATGATTGTGGGTGTTCATCTTATTTAATTGAATTTTGGAGTTATTAATTTACAAATTATAAATGACATTTTTTAAAAAAAAGGTTAAAGTATATACTTCCTCTCTTAAATTTAGATAAGTTTTCATGAATGTTGAAGTTAAAAAAAGCTTAAATGGTAAGTTATTAATGATAAATTGAATGCAGTAACATATTGTGTTGAATGTCATCGAAAAAAAAAACATATTGTGTTGAATTTGCTAAGAAATTCTTCTTGTTTTTTTTTTAATTTTCATTTAATAAGGTGCCATAAGAATCCCATCATAACCTTCTCTCTCTAATATTAAAAAGATACTTCTTGTTTTTTTATCACTTTTAAACTCACACTTCTGATTATACGTACCTATTAAAAAATCGTTTTATTGATTCCAATACATTACAAATGGACAGTTGGAATGTTTATCCACATTTGATTTGATTTGATTTCATGTATTTAATAATAATTTAGTTGGTATATTCTTGTTGCCTCTCATGTGGAAGATGGTGATGTTTTATTAATTCAGGGGTTTCTTGTGCTTTAATTTGAAAATCACTATCTTTAATCCTACTTCAACCAATTTTTTTTTCATGTTTGCCCTTATTGATTACATGTTTGTTATATCATTGTCACCATACGTATTTTTCCTACTCATTTCCTCTCTTATTCATTCTTTCGCTCCATAGATAACTGTGTTCTTAGAAAATAAATTATATTTTTTTGTACATTTATTGCCTTTATCTAACTGAATGATCTGCGTAATTATATATGTTTATTTAATTCTTGTTATGTGTGTGTGTGTGTGTGTGTGGGATTGTAAATTTGTAATTAAGATAGGTGATGCGATTAAATCAAACGAAGTTGATAATTTGAACAAAGAATGAGACAACAACTACATAGTTGATAGTATAGGAATACACAAGTTAACCTGCTTCAGTATCAATTAAGGTTCGAGAAATTAAATAAGGGTTGTACGTTCATGTGTCTTACCTGGCATGTAAAACTAGTTTTTCCCCTTTTCTTAACATAATTCTTAAGATTGATTAATAGGGTTGTCATTATATGTGTGTTGTATGCGGTCATCTATCACTTCAATTTTTTTAGAACAGGCGAATAATAATAAAACTACTATCCATAAATAAAAATTGCAAAATCAAATTAATGTAGGGTAGCTGAAATAAATGCTCTAATTTTCCTATCCCCATATTTCCATATAGATATTTTTTTAATAATACAAGATAGATATAAATTAGCTTCCATATTATTCAAATGTAAAAATTTTATTTTTCAGTTCTTTGTTCTATATATAATTTTCTTTACATAATTTCAATTGTTCCAATGGAACAATGGTTGTTGATATTCTATTTCATTATATATTCCTGTATATAGGTTAAACACACATGCTGTTTCTTTACATAAATTTTCTACTGTTCCTTTACATGAATAATTTCTTTTTTTATAATTTTTATTCAAGTCGACATATTAAATAAAAGATGATAAAATTTATGCCTCCTGATATCTAAAAAGAAGATAAAATTAAAGAAGTAGTGTGAACACAGAGAGTAGGTCTCAATATATTCTCTCATTATCTTTGGAGATAGGAAAAAGAAATCAAAACGACAAAAGATTCTGTGTTCTACTTTTTTAGTGCATATTTGAAAGTGTAAAGAAGAGAATAGAATTATGCAACACACAAAAAGACAAACACAAGAATAAAAAAGCCCTAATATTTAAGTCCAAGCAGAGCTATAATGATTCTTAGCTCTGACCAGATCGCACTTCATGCGATCACAGTAAAATACTAAGAGGTTGGTGGAGAGCCGTTATCCCATGAACCACATTTAGAGCAAATGGTTAACAGGTTTGTCATGTTTATGTGTGGACCTAGACTCAAGTGGAGAGATTGATATCTTGACAGGGAGAGAGAGACGATGATGTCTAGTGGAGAGATTGATATCTTGACACAGAGAGAGAGAGAGAGCAAGAGAGAGAGAGAGGATAATGAGACCTAGACTCAAATGGAGAGATCGATATCTTGATAAAGAGAGAGAAAGAGAGAGGGAAGAAGAGTATATTATTTGTGTAAGCAAGTAATTGATAGTGCTTTACCAAAAAAAAAAGTAATTGATAGTAGTGATGGGAAACAGGCCGACCCGCCCCAACCCGCGGGCCAAGGCTCGTTTTGGCAGCCCGCCAACCCGCACTTTTTTTTTTTTCTATTTTTTAATTTTAATTTTTTATTAATTTATTGAAATTTTCTTTAAAAAAATAATACAACAAATTTACATAAAATTTACTAAGCCTATTTGACTTTTCGGAAGAAAAATACAATACATTTCTAAAAAAAATGTAATAAAAAATGTTTACAATACAAAAAAATAATACATAATCAATATTCTCCAAAGTAAGTATGCATTTAAAATGAAATAATAAAGTTTAAAATAATATTTGAAGCTATTAAAACATCATCATCTTCCTATTAAAATATAAAATGTTTAATTTTTTAAAAAATTAAAAAGAAATAAAAAAATGGGCTGCCATCCGCCTCAGCCCACGGGTTTGGCGGACTCAACCCACGGGCTGAGGCCGTTTTCTCACCACTAATTGATAGACTTAAGGAAAAGATATATTGTTGGAACGTTAAGTTTGAATTAAATACAGAAGGTAAACAAATTTTGCACATTAATGAAATATGAGCTAAGAAAGAAGCGTACAAGCGGGAAAAACTCATAATAATAACCTCTTTAATTTGAAGCTGAAAGCAATATAATGAAATGATTTTTAGATCTCATATTGTCCTGACATTATTGAACATGAAGAAGGTTGATTTGTACACATCGTTTAATTAGGAATCTTTCTTTTTTTGTCGTAGTGGAGAATGTAATATGCATATCACGAGCAACATCTTACACAAAAAAAGTAGCACTTACGTCATTTTCCGATGAATGGATAAAAGCCAAATAAAAGAAAGAAAGAAGAGTAGTCTCAGTCAGGCATCGAGAAATCAACGAAAGTGGATTTCTATGAAAGAGTTAAATCATTGGTCATGGCCACATATCTTTCCGGCTAAGGAATGGGAAACTCTTTTTTTTTTGTTACATGAATCATATTTTCATTTTGCAGGGAACTTTTAGGTTATCAATTACTTATTACAATATAAGATGCTTTAAGATAATTAACTTTTTAAATGTACATCAACGAGAAATGCCTCAAATCTCTCTCTCTCTCTCCTCTCTCTCTGTTTTTTTTTGGCCTTTTCAATTTCTCAAGTCTGTATTTATTATTGATGTACCATTTTTTTATAATATCATTTTTCCTTTCTTGAAAAAAATCAAAATATAGAGCTGGAGAATAGTAATATAAATAGGAGAGAAATGATCTAATTGTTATTTTTTTATAAGGTTAGGATATCACCTGCACTTACTACACCACTACCACAAAAAAAAAATACAGAATCTAGCTAGTGTGAATATATTATGATCATCTGATGTAGAAGCTAGCTGTGCTTTGTCGTCATACTTAATTAGTGTGATTTAAAACGTCATTTAATAATGACATACAAAAGTAATAATACCTACTACACAACAATTAAAACTTAATCCAATCTTGTGAAAAATAAATCACAAGCATCATCACGCTTCCTATTCAAATTCCATGCATATAATAATATTAATATATTAATTGGAGCTAATTATGTCACCTTTTTCCTTTAATTTATTGGTTTTTTTCTTTTTGGACTATCTTTTACCGAATTGGCTCTTTAGATTTTCTTCAGTGGACTTCTAGTTCTACGTAAGGCTAGTTCAATCCATTTGGATTTTATCTTATTATAAGTTGTAAAAGCCTCTTAAATTTTATTCAACTTGGCAAGCAGTTTCCCCTACATTTTTCGAGAAAGAATACATAGGCTTTTAAGCATGATTTATTAAAAAAAATATATAAGGTTAAGGTGAAAAAATATACACAATTTTTTATATATATAAGGTTAAGGTGAAAAAATATACACAATTTTTTATCAAAAAATGTGATCAACGTAAGCTTAAATCTTTACATATGCATATGCAAAAAAGTGTGGTCCCCAATACAAAAAGTAATTGTGTTACGCTATATTTAATTATTCTGAAATTTTCCTCCCAGGTTGAATTTTCATAAGTATTTGATGGGGTATGCTCTTTTAGTAAAAGCTCAAAAGTATTTTTACACTTTAGAACACATATATATTTATAGTTGTGGATGTCATAATAAAATTATATGGTACTATCTCTTTCCCCTACAAATTTGTTTGAAAATTTAAAAATAAAGATTTTAAGCATGATTCATTAAAAAACTAATTATATATTTACTAGGGAGAATTGGGGAAAATCCCTATTGACGAATTAATTAGAGAATGGGACATGCCATATGTGTTGGACATTGTGACCTAGGGGCCAATCATTGTACCTCAAATATTATTTATTTTAATGCATTTTCTCCATTTAATTATTATTATAACTTCTACATGTTTATTATGATAATTGCATCTAAGGGCAAATTATGAAGATTGTCATAAATGTCCCTAGTCGGTTACCTATGTGGGAGTAAAGATAAAGTAAAATTAGTATGACTTTGATAAGGTATAGAGATACGAGTTAAAGTCATAAACACTTCTAAGAGTACAATGTGCTGGAATGACCCGCTATGAGAAAGATGCATTGATAAAGTCATTAGCTTATTGATCCCTCCAAAACTTTGGCACAGATGATAAAACTTTGTCATCGTAATGCAATGGAAACGGATCAAAAGATTTCTGATTTCCAAGGATTGCACTATAGGGTGCAACCCTAGGGTCGTTTTCTACGGAGCTTTGTACACCACTAGTTACCTAGTTTGTGATTAAGTTCCTCTTGTAAGTGAAAACCGTTTTTGATTCAAAATTGATATGTACCTACAGCTAATTGCAAAGTAAAATTCTTTCTGGTATTTTTTATTGAGGAAAACAGTAAAAGCAGAGTTCAAGTGTAAAAAGTATTTGATGATGGATTTCCTCTTGAAAATGAATTCGGCTATCATAGTTCACAAAACATTAGGGAAAGCACTAGTTTTCACACTAAGTTTTGTAATTTAAACCCCAACAACTCGCTGGGTCAGAAATTCCATGCAATGAATTCCATTTCATGAAACCCTTTAAAAACACTTAGTGTGCGTACGAAAGTCGCAAAGTGAAAAATCCAACTCAACACAATATTGCCTCTAAAATCAAGAACAACTAGGAAGATAGAAGAGAACAATAAAGATCTCATTGAATAGGTAGAAATGAGACTTCACTCTACCAAGTCAAACACAAAGCAAGTTCAGTACACAAATAATCCAAGTTTGGCTCGACCGAGACCAAGTATTTACGCACAAATTACAAGTCCTAACTCAGCAACTATGTAATCCATAACATAAAAACATATTGAAAACTAATACTCCCCCTTTTGGCACATTGACTCAGGCCATCTTCATCTCCAAGAGGATCGGAGATGCTCAGTTACTCATGGCAAGTAGTTTTAGGCTTCGGATGGATGGATGGAGATACATGGATGGATTGAGGATGATATAATGATGAGATTAGGGTTGTGGAGTGTAGAAGATGAGAGAAAATGAGATGGCGGCTGCTTCCTGTGTCCTCCTTTTTGAAACTTACCCTAATTGGCGTATATCAACTATCCAGGGTCGGATCCAAGAAGATGGGTCGGGTTTTATTTCCATTTGGAGCTTGATTTGTTGCTGATGCATGATATTCACCACGGTGAACCTCTCCCGAGAGTTCTTGCTCGCTTGATTGAACTTTGACCGCAGCAAACTGTGAATTACGCCCCGACGAACATCCCAGAGCTGCATTCCTCATTCTTGATTAGAGTTCCTGAAATGAAATAGCAAAAATTTAAAGTACCACTTTCTCATGATGGAAATTAAGTTCAATAATATCATTATTCATGGAAAATGCACCCAAAATCAAGCTAATCAAGATCAACAACTCTAAATCTCAATTTAAGCACAAGAAGGGTTATGAAAGGCCAAAATTGAATCAAAATCTCCGGAAATTCAAGCACAAATATAGTATAAATAAAGCTCAATCACTTATCTTATATGTAATCACATCACCACACCCTTTGACCTGAGATCATCATGTATTCCCACATGAGAGTCACTGAGTTTTGACTTAGTCAAAAGTTACCTTTGATCGGGTGATAATAAAGGTTATAATCGGGTTTAGGGGTTTTTCATATGGAGGAATGTGAGTGATCAAAATGAGATTTGTCCCTCACATTAGTTGAGAGATATTACTGGGCCCCTCGATGAGTCAATCTAAGAAATGTATGGCCATAATGTCACGAGGAGTTTTCGTTTCTGAGATCGAACTACTCAGGGATCGAGAAAGCAATTGTCAGGAATAGAAGGATGACATCATCCATGCCTCATCTTTGACCGAGATATCGTGTGACTAAAGGGATGTGATGTGGTTACATAAAAGGTTGTGTCGTGTTAATGATGCCCATATGATTTGGGTAGTTACAATGTCTTGCTAGAAGTCACTTGCGACTTGTGGGCTAATAGTTAGTTTAGCCCATGCCAACTTCATGTGGGCCTACATGGTCGCATGTAAGAATAAGCCCAACACGTGCTTTAATTCTAGGGTTTTTTTGAATTATATATGTTAGAATGGCTGTCACCCAAGAGGGGTGAATTGGGTATCTCAAAAATTTTCTTTTCGAATCTCAATTTGATCAAAATACTCGAATCATATGTTAATAAAAACATAGTATGAAATCGATAGAGTAAGAGTAAAATCAATATAAGTTAATGAAGATAACTAGTTCGGTCCTCTCTGACCTACGTTCAGTCCTCAGAGTCCTCTGAGATTTGCAATCCATATACCTTCCAAGTTTAACCAGGTACTTGGAAAACCATTACAACCACAAGGTCAACCCAGACACTTGCGAATCCTATTTCAAGTTTATCACGGTGGGTACTTGAGAATCCCATAAAATTTTCTAGGCATTTATGAAACACACTCAAGTTTATAACGTAGGTACTTGGGAACCTTTACAATCACTCCCCTTGCCACATGTAAGGTTACACTCTATTTCACTCAGGTCTATCCTAAGCGACTCTCAAAGTTTGGGATGATTACATTTGGGAAATGCTTCACCTATGAAGCGGATTGTATTAACACTGAAGCTCATGGAGAAGTATAATATCAGAGTTCTAAAGTTGTTGTGTGATTTCCTCAAATCCACACTATATGTTTTGTGTTCGGTGACTCCATATACTTCATCTCATTTTTTTCTGTTCATTGCTTCCTCATATTTATAGATATTGGCAAAATATATCCATTGAAGAGGAGCGTTGTATTTTCTATTTAGCTTTGGCTCTTTGCTCTGTTTTTCAAACTTGGTCTGCTCTGACAAATTTGATTGTTGAAAGAGAAAGAATAGCCATTGGAGTCTTGACAAGAAGTAAGTGTTTGTTGAAGAAGATTAATCTGTTAGATAGTGTTTTGCTTCCGTTATACTTCTGCCTCAATGCCCAGTTATATGCATTAATGGGTAAATTTGTCCATTGAGGCCACACCGAAGACAAGTTCAGAGATGCCTATTCACTGTTAATAAGTCTAAGCATAAAGCATTTATGAGAACAGTTGATATTCAAAAAGTCATTACGTAAATAAGAAAAGATTCGGTGGAGCGTAGGTGAAGCTGTCAGATGCAAAGCTGTTAGATAAAGTACTGCTCGAGCATAATGATTCAATGCTCGAGTATTGCAATGTTAATTTCAAAGAAAAGCTCAATGCTTTAACTTAATGCTGGAGAATAGTATAAAAGTATTTGAAAAATAATCTTGATGCTCAAGTATTAAAACATAGTGTTTCCAGTAAAACAGTACTTTAAGTTGGTGCTTGAGCATGGAAAAAGATTTTGCAAGTAAAAAGGTTTAGTGCTTGAGCATTAGATCTCAGTGCTTGAGTATTGATAATGCTTTTGAAATTTGCTCGAGTATTTGGTGAAAGTATTGAAGGAATAATATGCTAAAAACTCAATGCTTGAGTATTAAATCAAAGTTCTTGAGCATTGTGAGTGCTGGCACAGCTTGCTGGAGCATTTTTAGAAAGCATGAGTGTATAGAAAAATGTTGGGCTTGATGCTCGAGCATTGGCAATGCTTCCAGTTATTATTGGTAGCATTTACTCATAGCATAGTCTAAAAATCTTCAACACTCAAGCACTGTATTCTAGTGCTCGAGCATTAGCTTTGCTTTCTGCCATTGCTTGAAGTATTGACTGACAGCACTGATAAAAACCTTCAACACTCTAGCACCGTGTCCTAGTGCTCGAGCATTGGCTATACTTTCAGTTATGCTTGGAGTATTCAGTAAAGCATTGCGTCCCAGAAGCATGATGCTCAAGCATTAAGTCCTAATGCTCGAGTGTTGGCATTGCTTGAACTTAATGCTGGAGCACTGGGTGAAAGCATTGTTAGAAAAACTGATTTTTGAACTCAATACTCGAGCACTAGGTGCCAGTGCTCGAGCATTGGCAAGTATTGTGTTGAAAACTTGATTTCTAGAGCCCAATGCTCGAGCATTAAGTGCCAGTGCTCGAGCATCAGATTGCAACGGTCATAAATCTCTCAATTCAACTTCAAAATTTAAATGTAATATATCAATGGAAAGCCCTGCAAGTCTACGTTCACATGAAATAAGAATCAGTCCCAAATCAATTATATAAATATAGTTATGATAGATACAATAAGCAAAGGTCAGAAATAAAGTGTTTAGTTTTGACCACCAAGTTTATAAATTTATATCTCCTTCATTTGAAATCATTTGATGCTATTCTTGGTGTCCATGGAACGTATTTTGGGTCTAGTTTCATATGAAATTGGTTTCACATCAATCGAACTTGTATTTGGGGAGATATGATCAAAATACCAAACATATGTTGAGGTGACAGTTGACAGAGGAGGCCGATGCTCGAGTATTAGAGATCCAGTGCTCAAGCATCGGCTCCCAAGACATTAATACTCAAGTATCATGGTGTAGTGCTTGAGTACTATAGCCCAATACTTGAGTATTGACTCAAAAAACTTAATAGAAAGCTCTGAAAACTCATCATACTCGAGTATTGGAGTTTGTGCTCGAGCATTAACTTCCAGAATCAGTTCTGAGCATCTAAATGAAGCTGAGATGAATGGTTAATCAATGTATAATGATAAAACATCTATTTAAAATATTTTAACTTTCAAAAAGAGTTATTTAACCACATCATCCTCCAACTAAAAGAATGCAAATATAGATGAACCAATATGCATTGTAAATATGTATTGTAAAAGCTTTTTGCATTGTGAAAACATTTTTCTCTTTTATATTTGACATCATCAAAACTAATCATATCTAACATTCTCCCCCTTTTTGATGATGACAAATCCTTCATGAAAATATGTATGAATATAAAAGAAAATTGGATGATGCAACATATTGTTCATGATGATTAGAAGTGTCAGATCTTTGAGATTGAGATCAAGAACGCGAAAAGGCTTGAGAAAGCTGTGGACGTTGGGAACTGAGAGAGATCTAAACGCAAAGAAAGCTGCGATTTCAAGAACACAAAAGGTATTATACTATCTTCTCTGTTTAAACGCTTTTGGCAGATCCATAAAAGGGATTAGAAGTTTTAATTTGTAATCATTTCCTCTGCTGCGTGTACATTCTAATCCTAACAATATGGAAGCTTAGTTGCATATGTGGAAGCTTGGTTGTATAATGTGAAAGTTTAGTTACATGTAACATGAAAGTTCAGTTACATTTTGTGGAATGTCATATTCTACAATTAATTTTTCAATGGGGGGCTTATTATCCCCAATTCTCACTACAAAAAGGCTACATTAGTAGCGGTTATTTTATGTATTTGTAGCAGTTATAACTGCTACAATGCCATGTTGTAGCAGTTAGACAAACCGCTGCAAAACACACCGTGGCAAACGATTTAGTAGCGGTTAAAAAGAACCGCGGCGCACATAGAGTAAACCGATACTAAGATTGTAGCCATTATAAAATAACCGCTACAAATTCACTACATAACCGAATGAGGTACGAACATTTTGTAATGAACCATAATCACTACTAACCTAGCCAAATGCGACAGTGGAACATAACATTTGCAGCAGTTTGAAAACCCCTACTAATTAAAAAAGTAATTCAAGATTCACAAAAATTTTCGCTCTAAACATTGCAATGGTTTCATAACCACTACTAATTAAAATAGTAATTACCGCCCTATTTTCGCGAGTGAAAAAATTCCCGCCAAAATTTTTGCAGCGGTTTCTTCAACTGCTACTAATTTGAAATAGTTGTTCGTGCCTTGTATTTGTAGCGATTGTGAACTACTACTAAAGGTCATTTAATGGACAAAAAATAAAAAAAGGTAGACGTGTTTAAAATTTTGTGAATAGTTATGGCGGTTATAGAACCGCTACTAAATATTATGAAATTTTAAAAAAATTAAGAAATGTTCAAAAAAAAATTTGTAATTAATATAAAAAAATAAGCTACAACAATTAAAATAAGGATAAATAAAAATAAAAATATTTTAAATAATGTATATGTTATATTGAGTAGAAAAACCTTATATCAAAAAAGTATACCAAAAGAAAAAAATTAAACACAAATAAAAAAGAATAGCGAAATTAAACATTAAGAAAAAACTAAAAGAATAAAATACAAAAACCAAAATATTAAAAAGATTAATACAATAAAGACATGATTAAACTAAAGAAAATTAACCAAACAAAAAACAAAACCAGAAGTAAATTAAACCAAAATATTAAAAGGATTAATAAAATTAAAATAGAATTACACTAAAGGAAAATTAA
>JANTPZ010005901.1:0-13968 GCA_025593235.1 Vachellia pachyceras
CTTTTTCTCCATTAATTTGGTTGCTGTCATGTAAAATGACAACATTGCCCTTGGTTGATGAAGGGAATGAGACTGATAGAGAACTTTTAGGATTGAAGTCTGATGAGCCAATTTCAGATATGAGCAGAAAGATTTGGCACTACTCAAATCATCAGTAAAATGGAGGAACAAACTAAAGAGGCACATATACGAGATAAATTTGCGCAAAATATATATTGATGATTTGATGAGTCAAGGAGGGACAAAAGAGTACAAGAAGACATCCGAAGGAATAATTAAATTCCAGGTAATATATTATATCCCTCTAAAACTTATTTTGAAGCAACGGATCTTTGAAGGGCCCCATCAAAATAGGTACATCCATCCGAGAATGAAAAAGATAATGTATATCATGGATTCCTTACTCCCTTAACAAGTAGTAGTTTTAATGTTTATGGTTGACAAGAGTAATTTAAGAAAGTTAACATCCACTTATTACAATTAATTAACTTAATTAATTTTCTTATGATTCTTAAATTAGTTATCTAACCTCATACCAAGGATTGGAAGGAGTGTGTTTATATAATATATGTTAACCAAGGCACTTGCAAAACACATCCATGATCATCTAACGACACAAGTTAATTAAGAACTTTTGATGAACTCGGTACATAGTTAATTATATGATGAACTCTTGAAATGATGCAGTATTGAACATGTTAATGCATGCAATAAAATACATTAAGTTTTAATTACATCTTGTTTAATCCCAGTCTACCTAGTAAAACCACGACAGCCTAATGAAATTAGTTAGAAAACTTGTAACATTATGGGATCGGAGAATAATTATAACATTAGTATTTAATATATTTTTCCCAAAATGTTATTCACATGAAGGTTTTATTAATAATCTTGTTCATGCTTATACATAGAGCCAACAATACATAATCTTCATCAACGAACCATATCCCATAATGGCCTTGGCGCCATCAGGTATCTCATTTACAGTACGTTGGCGCCAGCCGGAGCTGGTGTCTCCGGCGAAGGTGACGCCGCGTGAGGTGAAGCTATTGTCGGACATTGACGACCAACCGAACTATCGGTTCCAAGTTCCGGTGATCCAGTTCTATCACGACGATCCTTCGATCAGTGGAAGAGATCCTGTAGAGATAATCAGAAAAGCTTTGGCCGAGGTTCTGGTGTTCTACTATCCCTTGGCCGGGAGGCTCCGGGAAGGGCCTAATGGGAAGCTCATGGTGGACTGTAATGGCGACGGCGTAGTTTTCATCGAGGCCGATGCCGACGTCACTCTGGAGGAATTTGGTGATCTTCATCCTCCATTTCCTTGCTTTGAAGAGCTTCTTTACGATGTCCCTGGAACTTCAGATATTCTTAACACTCCACTTCTTCTTATTCAGGTACCTTCATCTTCTTTTACCGAAAACTAATTAAATATCAGAGTATGTGTATATATACATATGTACATGTATGCTACTTGTGTACCAATCAGATCAAGATATACAAATCTTATTCAGGTACCTTCTTCTTCTTCTTTTATGGAAAGCTATAGATCAGTGTGTTTTTTTGGGGCGGGGGGGCTTTTGTGTTTATTTTCTATCGACCTGGATCTGCATAAAACTTCACCAATTTTTTTAATCTGTGTAAATTAGTTATTACTGTTATATGTAGGGTAAGAGGGAGTGTTGTTTATTCTATAACAAATACTAATGACTAACATTACTGTTACTTTAAAATCCACTTATTCTGATTTAAATAAAGATAAGTGTTACATTTGGTCATGAATATAATAGTTAATAGATTATCTTTGGAGATATTAAAAAGTCAGATATAATATTTAAAGTATTTTTATATTTATAATTTTTCTTCAAATTAATATAATTAGTATGTTGAAAGTGCTATGGGTTAGTTCTTTATATCCATTGTAATTAATTATCCAATCATACCTAGCCATGTATGTATTCTATTTTTAAAATATTAGTATTTAACTATAAACAAACATAAAATAATAGGACATATGATCATGTTTGATGGGAAAACTTAAGTAATAAATATAAGAAATATGACGTAAGTATCTTTTCTATCCAATCCATTATTCATACTTTTTGCAAACTGTGAAAAATGTCTTATCTCTCAAATTCTCTTCCTACTGCTTCATATATATAATTCGTAAGATCTAAAATTTATTTTAATACTAATATTTACTTCTTGGAATAAAATCAGTTTCCAGCTGTTGTTTGTATGCTAGAAATGCACGTGAAATGATTAGGATTCCTTTCAGCGCGGTTGACCAAAATTTAAAAAAAATGATTATGATTCAAACTCATCCCTACAATTAGATCTAAACAGTCAAATTTAAAATTGTCAACTAATAATTTTTAAATAAAAACTGTTTTCATACAAAACTGATAGCTAAAAATGATCTTTTAGTTAATTAAAATGGTTTTTTTGGAACAAAAGTTAAAAGGAAATTAAATCTCGGTAGACCAAATTTAGGTCCATCAAACTAAATGCTCAAGACACTAAACAACTATATTAATTCAGTTTTTCATTTAAATATTGTTAAAATTCATAATTTTATTCCGTTTTGAGACAAAGTTAATATGACTTAAGCACCTCCGTTAGTTGCATTTAAGTTTGGAAAATTTACCATCATATCCTAAATAACCCAATTAATGAATAAAAGGTCCCAAAAATTGGTAAAATTACTATCAGATCCCAACAGTAGCTGTTACGGTTATTATTGATGTCTAGTGAGTTTGTTAATGATAACCAGACCAACCACTGCTATGACCTAATGATAATTTTACCAATTTTTAAAATTTTTTGTTTATTAATTCCTCTATTTAAGACATAATGGTAAATTTCCCTTTAAATTTCAAAATTCAATTCAATTCAATCTATAATATGTTTTTTCCTTAATTATTTTTTAAATTATTGAACATTAACCAACTCGTTATGTCTGTATATAGGTAACGCGCTTAACATGCGGTGGTTTTATTTTTGCTATACGCTTCAATCACACCATGTGTGATGGGATTGGTCAGTTTCAATTTATAAGCGCGTTAGCGGAAATCGCTCGTGGTGAGCGTCAGCCTTTGACTCCACCAGTCTGGCGAAGGGAGCTTTTGAATGCAAGAGAGCCTCCACGTGTAACTTGCACGCACGGTGACTACAAAGAAGTCTGTGATGCCAAAAAAATTATATTTCCTGCAAACAACATGGTTAATCGTTCTTTCTTCTTTGGACCTAATGACACTGCACTGATACGCACTCAGATCCCTTATCGTCTTCATGAATGCTCTTCCAGTTTTGAAATACTTACAGCATTCTTATGGCGGTGCCGCACAATGGCTCTACAACTTAATGATGATGATAGAGTTCGTTTAGCATGTCCGGTGAATGCTCGTTCAAAATTCAACCCTCCTTTGCTGGAAGGTTATTATGGAAATGCTGTCGCGTGTCCTATGGCCGTGACCACCGCCGGGAAACTATGTTGAAACCCATTGGCATATGCTGTAGAGTTAGTGAAGAATTTGAAAGGTGAAGTGACTGAGGAGTACATGCACTCTTTGGCAGACTTCATGGCAACTAAGGGACGACCTCATCTGAAGACCGAAGGGTTATGGATTTTGTCGGATGTGACTGGACTCAGATTCCGCGATGTCGATTTTGGGTGGGGGAAGGCGGCGTACGGCGGTCCTCCAAATGCAATGAGGTTGGGAAGTTTTTATATATCTTACAAGAATGCTCAAGGACAAGAAGGTTTAGTGATCCCTATATGTTTACCTGCTCAAGCCATGGAGAGGTTTGTGAAAGAGTTAGATACATTTCTAAAACCAACAATATTTATCACGTCTGCCTTATAAGTTGACTTTCTTTCATATATGAGAATGTAAGAGACCTGGTTTTAAGAGTTGGGTTGCACGAAACAATGATATATTTAACTATGTACAATGAGATATGAGTGTCTCTTTAATTAATTTTGTACTGTAATTTCTTCCGTAGTCATTTTGGGTTTTGCTCTTAATGTTTAGTTATTAATACGGGGCATGCAATTATATATTTATTGGAAGTCTGTATAGCTATATTGAAACAAAATCAATGGCTCATGCCACTGTTCAAGGTTTGTTCGACGGGATCGCACTTAATTTTAACAAGCACTAAAACTGGTGACCGAAAAATATTTTTGATTAAATGTGTTGTTGCACTTTTGTGTTAAACGAAAAGTCTATACATACCGAGGCTTAAGCTTGAGAGGTTAAAAATTAAAACGTTTGGGAGGTTTTTATAAAATAGCTTTAGCTTGCTTTCTTTAATCTATGTAAGGTTTCACATCATCCTCATTAATCTGACATGGTAATTTTTTGTCAGTTACTCATTACTCCGATGATGAAGGAGATGTTGCGTGAGGTGAATGAAGCTTTGGTAGGATATCCAACGACCAAGATAGCCTTCGATTCCAAATTCGGAATATTCAGTTCTACCGTGACGATCCTTTGATGAGAGGAAGAGATCCTGTTGAGGTTATCAGAACAATTTTAGTTGAGACTTTGGTGTTCTACTATATCCCTTCACTGGCTGGCTCTGAGAAGGGCCTAGCCGGCGGACTATGACTTTTGTCTGTTTGACTTAGAGCTTGTTTGTTTACAGCTTCTAGAACTTAGGTTTGGTTTCAAAACTTAAGTTTTGTCTGTTTGAATTAGCCCGCGGTGTGCATCATCCTTCGACTCCACCAGTATGGCGAAGGGAGCTTCTGAATGCAAGAGAGCCACCACGTGTAACTTGCATGCATGGTGACTACGAAGAAGTATATAATTCCAAAAGAACTGTTGTCCCCATACACAACATGGTTTATCGTTCTTTCTTCTTCGGACCTAACGAAATTGCTTCGATTCGCTCTAAAAATCCCTTATCATCTTCGTGAATCGTCTTCTGATTTTGAAATGATTACTGCATTCTCATGGCAGTGCCGTACAGTGGCTTTGCAGCTCAATGATGACGATAAAGTTCGTTTAAGATGTACAGTGAATGCTCGTTCCAAATTCAACACTCCTTTACCGAACGGTTATTACGGCAATGCCACCGCCACTCCGGTGGCCGTGACCACCGCCGGGGAACTATGTCAGAACCCATTGGGATATGCTGTAGAGTTAGTGACGAAATTGAAAGGTGAAGTGACTGAGGAGTACATGCACTCTTTGGCAGATTTCATAGCAATTAAGGGACGACCTCATTTCAAGACTGAAGGGTTGTGGATTGTGTCGGATGGAACCCGACTCGGATTCCGCCATGTCGATTTCGGGTGGGGGGAGGCTGTGTACAGCGGTCCGTCAAATGCACTGACGTTTGGAAGCTTGTCTATACATTATAAGAATGCTCAAGGACAAGAAGGTTTAGTTATGCCTATATGTTTACCTGCTCAAGCCATGGAGAGATTTGTGAAAGAGTTAGATACAATGCTCAAGCCAAGACTGATCACTTCTTCCTTATAAGTTGATTTTATATTACATCTGTGAACGTAAGACCTAGTTTTAAGAGTTGTTCGGACGAGGCATGAGTGTCTAATTAATTCAGTGCTGTAATTTCTTCCAGATTCATTTTGGGTTGGTTTTTGAAGTTCAGTCATTTGTAAGTGACATGCAATATATGTATTGAAATTTCGAAGTTCTATGCAATTACAATAAAACATTATCCCACTGGATGGGATCGACGTCACTGTGTTCTATTGAAAACAAAATTAATGAATTTATGATTATTTCTCTGGTTTCACTCATATTACAACAAATTTAAGGTTTTTATAAGGGATCACGCTTAATTTTAGCAAACACTAAAAGCTGTAATGGAAATTTTTTTAATGAAAATTACAAAATTTGGTTACCAATTAAATTTGTTGATGTTCTTGTGCGTGTTAAAAGAAAAGTCCTCCAGTATACATACCTGGAAAAGAAAAGCGGGAGTGGGGATCGACGCAAGTAAACACAATTGGAATTTGGCAATTTCTCTCTCTACGTGTGAGTTAAACATGCTAATATTAAAAATTTAAAATTTTTGGAGGCTTATTATAATGTAGCCTACTTTTTCTAATCCTTGTAAGATGTCACACCATCCTCATTAATTAACCTAATATGATAATTTTCATTAGTTACTCATTAATCCGACAAAGGAGATGCGGCCTAAGGTGAAGCTTTTGTAGGACATCGACAACCATAAAAGAGCCTTCTAAATATCCTTCGTTTCCTCATTGATCACTACCAGAAAAATGTCATTTAGTAATGGAAAAATTCATTTTTAAATGGCTAATTTCCTTCAGAAAATTTCAATTTAACAACGGAAAATATTAACGACCCTCATTTTAATGACGGAAAATAGCCATTTAGCGACAGATTTTTCGTCAATAAATAGCATTTTTCTCGTAGTGATGTAATAATTTGGTGACCTTCATCCTCCATTTCCTCACTGATGCCATTGGATAGTCTATTGTTATGTTGACCAATAAACTAAATGATGGAGGTCATGATTCATGGAGACAATGCAGTTGAGGATGAATCCATTTAATGGGACGCCATTTGAAACAGCAAATTTCTATGAAGATCATGATTTATGCATCATGAACTATCACAGTAAACTAAGTTTGATATCGAAGAGGGCGAAATTGCTTCAAGAAAAGAAGAGAGAAGTTCAAGCTAAAAAGAGGTTAACAACATATCTAAGATTAGGAAAAGAGAACGAGGCAGTTAGTTATGAGCTTGTAAAAAGCTAAGTCAACAAGCTTTCAAAAATTTCAATAGAACCATTTTGAAGGTTTATTTGGATATTGAGAAGATGATGATTTCATTTGAATGAATCACATAATTCTTTCGAATGAGCTTTCAAAAATTTTAATACTCATCTCGAAAGTTCATTCAGATATCCAAAAGATGGAGACTTCATTAAAATGAGTCACATAATTTATTCGAATGAGTTTTCAAAAATTTCAATACTTCACGGGCAATATGATCTTTTCCCTAATATTTTAAAATCCATATTTGGTCCAACGTTCTAATTTGAGAATATAGAAATTCAAAAAGTTCATTTATTCTTTTACAATTTTAAAGTTCATTTTTTTTTTTTTGTGATTCTCCCATTCTTTTACTTATTTTATACTTTTTCAATCTCTTTAAATTGTTGTCGCCACCTGACTAAGTATTAAATTTGCTCATAGCTGTAATTGCGTGTGAGATCAGTCGAGTTGTTATTCTCTAATTAAATTAGAGTACCTTTTGATTTAGTTCTCTTTTCTTTGTCATTGACTTTTGGGCTTGGAAACCTAACCATGTGTTATGATCTGTGTTATGATCTGATAAATATATACTATAATAAACGTAGTTTCTAAACTTGTCTGTAGTACAGCTTAGACCTTTTTATTTTCCATTTTTTAATGATTTTCTATTATAAAGAAAGAATTTGGATTCACATGGGTTGCTCATCATGATTGATGAGTTCCCCAAAACTCAACAGATATTGGATGATTCAAATTTTAATTTTACTTTCATTGTTGATTTTAAAAATAATTATTTTAATAAGTATATAATTTTAAATAGTGATGATATTCAAACTATGGATTTTTAAAACATGATCTTTTTATTTAAAATTAGTTATGTAAAAAAAGTAAAATATAGACGTCTAGATTCTGATGAGTCTCCAAACCATTAACAATTAGTTATAAACAAATAAATAAGGCTGTCATTTAAGTAACATTTAATTATCAATTATTTGAAGTAATTTATTAACAGCGTTCTCATATGACAAAAGATTTTTTTTTTTTTTGCCAAGATGGTTCTTATATTAAGGATATGATGTAGTGTTAAATATGTTAATACATTAAATAAAATATATTAAGTTTTAATTACAAGTTGCTTAATCCTAGTCTAACTAGTAAAAAGCGACTCCTAGTGCTTAATGAAACTAATTAGAATAATTATATTATAACATTACGGGATCGGAGAATAATTATAACATTAGTATTTAAGTACTCTGTTTTTGCCCGTAAAAATTTAATCACATGAAGGTTTTAATAATCTTGTCCGACCTTGTATATATATATACAGCCAAAAACCGATAAACTTGAGAAACTAATGAAGTCATCTCTTCAACATTCCATAATGGCTCCATCAGGTCCTTCATTCACGGTGCGTCGGGGTCAGCCGGAGATGGTGGCTCCGGCAAAGGCCACGCCCCGTGAGGTGAAGCTTTTGTCGGACATTGACGACCAAAGGAGCCTCCGGTTCCAAATTCCTGTGATCCAGTTCTATCGTGACGATCCTTCGATGAGAGGAAGAGATCCTGTTGAGGTTATCAGAAAAGCTTTGGCCCAGACTCTGGTCTTCTACTATCCTTTCGCCGGAAGGCTCCGGGAAGGGCCTAACGAGAAGCTCATGGTGGACTGTAATGGAGACGGCGTCGTTTTCATCGAGGCCGATGCCAATGTCACTCTTGAGGAATTTGGTGATATTTATCCACCAATTCCTTGCTTTGAAGAGCTTCTTTATGATGTCCCAGGAACTACAGATATTCTCAACACTCCTCTCCTTCTTATTCAGGTATCTTCTTCTTCTTTTATGGAAAACTAAAGATCAGAAAATGTGTATATATATAGTAATAGCCTTTTATGTTTTGATATTACATGTCTCTTATTTTCCATCGACTTTCAGATCAGATCTTGGGAAAATTTTCTTAATCTCTGTAGGTTAGTTACCTCACTCATATATAGGGCAAGAGGAAGAGTTATCTATTCTATACAAACATATTTATTAACATACTATTACTTTAAAATCTACTTATTCTGATTTGTGTAAGACTAGGTGCTTAAATATTTAGTTAATTTAATATGTTTGTACGTATACAACCTGTATATATCAATCGATTATTCATACCTTTTGCAAACATTAAAAATATTTTCCTTATCTCTCTAATTCTCGTCCTGCTGCTGCTTGATATAATGCACGAGATCTAAAATCTGTTTTAATATTAATATTTACTTGAAGAAACAAAATTAGTTTCCACCATCACCTGGTTGGATCATTGATACTAATATAAAATGATTCCTCATAGCGTTTGACCAAAAACGTAAAAAGAGAAAGGAGAGAGAGAAGAGAAAGAAGAGTCGTAGTGAGCCAAAAGAAAAATTAAATCTCGATGATCCAAATTTGGACCCTTTTATATATAGAAAGCTCAAGACCCTATAATTGTTCTCTTTAGTTCTAAGTTCTAACTATATAATTATTAGAGGAGAGCTGGCTCTATACTTTCGAAATCCATGCAAGTTAATGATGCAGTTAATTAGTTGATGCAACTTATGATGTATCCCCTTCTATTCTATCCCCATTATAACACATCTTTTATAGTAGATAGATTTTTTTTTTTGCCGAAACTTTTATAGTAGATAGATTGCCCTCAGTATAAATCATTAAATGGAGTGCTAATTAAGTTTTTCCAGTATCAATAAGAGCAACAGATTATAATAATAATACAAGTTTTAGAATTTTTCATTTAAATATTAGTGGAATCAGAAGTTTGTTCCGTTTTGAGACAAAGTTACTAACTTAAACACCTCTAGTTAGCTGTATTTGAGTTTCTAAATCCAATCGATTTCAGTTAATAATATATTTTTTCTGAATTGTTTTCTTTTATCTGAACATTAATTAACAACTTTCATATATACAGGTAACACGCTTGAAATGCGGTGGATTTATTTTAGCTATCCGCTTCAATCACCCCATGTGCGATGGATCTGGTAAGTTTCAATTTATGAGAGCATTGGCAGAAATCGCTCGAGGTGCGCATCAGCCTTCGACTCCACCAGTATGGCGGAGGGAGCTTCTGAATGCAAGAGACCCACCGCGTGTGACGTGCATGCACGGTGACTTCAAAGAAGTCTCCGATGCCCAAAAAACTAGGGTCCCCAAAACCAACATGGTTTATCGTTCTTTCTTCTTCGGACCTAATGAAATCGCTTCGATTCGCTCTCAAATCCCTCATCATCTCCGTGAGTCTTCTTCTAACTTTGAAATGCTTACAGCATTCCTATGGCGGTGCCGTACAATGGCTCTGCAACGTAATGATGACGATAAAGTTCGTTTAAGATGCGCCGTGAATGCTCGTTCCAAGTTCAACCCTCCTTTGCCGAAAGGTTATTATGGCAATGCCGTCGCGTGTCCGATGGCCGTGACCACCGCGGGGGAACTATGCCGGAACCCATTGGGATATGCTGTAGTGTTAGTGAAGAAATTGAAAGGGGAGGTGACTGAGGAGTACATGCACTCTTTGGCAGACTTCATGGCAAGTAAGGGACGACCTCATTACAAGGGCGAAGGGTTATGGATGGTGACGGATGCGTCCCAACTCAGATTCCATGACATCGATTTTGGGTGGGGGAAGGCAGTTTACGGTGGTCCGCCAAATGCAATGAACATGGGAAGCTCTTATGTATCTCATAAGAATGCTCAAGGACAAGAAGGTTTAGTGATATCTTTCTGTTTACCAGGTGAAGCCATGGAGAGATTTGTGAAAGAGTTAGATAGAATGCTCAAACCAAGACTGATCACTTCTTCCTTATAAGTGTATTTTCTATAATATATGTGAATGAATGCAAGACTTAGTTGTAAGAGTTGATTGGCGTGACAAAAATAATATTTAGTGCTGTGATTTCTTCAATAGTCATTTTAGGTTTGGTTCTTAATATTTAAGTCATTTGTAATTAAGTGGCATGCTATATGTATCGAAATTTTGTATTGCCATTGTTGAATTATGATTCTTTATCTTGTTTCATTCATATTACAACAAATTTAAGGTTCTTTTATTAAGGGATGACTCTTAATTTCATCAAACACTAAAAGTTGTATTGGAAAAATATTTTAAATGTAAATTACAAAAGTTTGTCACTTAATTGTTAAAAGTTTTGTAGTTCTTGCCTGTGTTAAAAGAAAAGTCGTAACATAGTTTTTTTATTGAGTATACATGCCTTATTGAAATTTATAGTAATTTTTATATCAAATAATATTCTTAGGATCTCGGTTTGACAGCCCATAGGGCCACTTGAAGGTTGAATGTCACGTACTCACGTAGGATGTTACTTTGCATCCTACTATTACTCTTTTCAAACATCTCTAGTAGAATTTTTTTTTTTTTTGCAATGACGACGGCGTCGTTTTCATCGAGGCTGATGCTGACGTGGCTCTGGAGGAATTTTGGTGATCTCCAACCTCCATTTAGTGTGTTCGAAAAATTCGTTGAGAGAAAGGAGTTACAGCTTCCGATATAATTTTATGGATTTCGAGATAATTTTATAGATTTTGATATGGTTTTTATGGATTTTGAGATGATTTTTACAAATTTTGAGATGGTTTTGTTTTGACTTGCATGCACTGTTGGGAAAATGAGTTCCCAAACAAGCATGAACTTCTTGCAGAATATATATATATATCAAAGTTCAACCCAACCAGGGATTAAATGGAACAAGACAGTAGTTAAGGGTTGATGGATTAGATCAGGGTTAACCGAGAGTTAAACCGTCTATATTAAAATAATAGAATTTAGTAAATTATATTTATTTTATAAAAATTAATAGGTAAAATTTAGAATATTATTTTATTTTATCCATATTTTTAATTTTTAGAATTTAATTAAATATCAATGATAAAAACAATTGGGATAAAATGAATTGTATCATTTTATGCTTTAACGTTGCATGTGTTTTTATTTTCCATCGACATATGTCTATTAAGGCACTTGTTTCTGATCTAAGTAAGATACGCAAATTTTTATATATAATATTATTCTATAACAAATCCTTATTATTAATTTTATTTCATTTTAAAATTAACTTATTGTGACTTGATTTGGCATAAATATATTAAGCACATAAGG
Source organism: Vachellia pachyceras (assembly GCA_025593235.1). NCBI lineage: Eukaryota > Viridiplantae > Streptophyta > Magnoliopsida > Fabales > Fabaceae > Vachellia > Vachellia pachyceras. Next base: position 11,905 of record JANTPZ010005901.1, read on the forward strand.
CTAAGCACTTAAATCCTCTCTGTTTTTTCAATTTAAGATGTACAAAATATTTATCAATCCATTATTATTCATCATACTAGTTGGCTTTGCAAACTGTGTAAGATACTAATAACTCTCTTCGTACTTGATACCAGACATATATAAGATCTAAAATCTAGTTTCAATTAAAAAAAATTGTTCATACAGAAAGAGACATAGAGAGAGAGAGTCAGTTTTAATAAAAAAAAATTAATCAGTTTCCAGCTGTTGGTTAGATGCTATAGATGCACACAAAAATCTAGACCTCAAAAGGCTCGATAAAATATTAAGTTGATTATTGGACCTTATTAATTAAATAAAATTCTTTGATTATATTGTACGTTTCTTTGAGCAGGTTGACAGATTTAGAACACGAAAAAAAAAATTAAAGATCCATATTTATTTATATTGCTGTTAAGTTATTTAAGTATATTACCACTTGATGCGAATTAAACGAAGAGATTAGTTCCTCACAACGTGGTAAAATAATAGGGCAAATTATAATATTCAAATTCCTATTGTGAGATACTTATAGGGAAAATTACCCAGATGTCTCAAGAAACAGAATTAACTACAAAATGATCTTAAAGATTCATAAAATTACCATAAGGTCTCAGAAGTAGCTGCTGAGGTTGTCATTAACAATCTTACTAACCTTCATTAACAACCTCGCAGCTACTCCTAAGACCTTATGGTAATTTTGTGAATCTTTAGGATTATTTTATAGTTAATTCTGTTGCTTGGAACCTTACTAAGGTAATTTTTCCATACTTATATTTAGTGTGATACAATGTTTCAAATATTATTGCCTCCAGTACGAGGATACAAGTTTATAACAAAAAATGAAAAACCAAAATGGAAAAAAGAGTAAAGTAGGAAAATTATGGTTATGAGTCACATATTGAAAAGCCTCGTAAATGTGGCGTGGTTTACAAGTTAAGAGATTCTCACTTCTAATATGACTAGTCTTCTGAGATTATAGACGCTCCCTTTGGATTTGTGTGTATCACATTGATGCTCTTGTTGAGAGGTTGATGTTCTTGTAGATGGCCACCCATGAAGGGTTCCAACTTGCCTAAAGCTCCATAGTATTAAGTCATCCATTCCAAAAGGCTGGTCTATCAAAAGGAAGAATCATTTAACTTATAAACAACAACATACATATAAGACTCTTTAAGGACATATCATAACAATCACAAAGAAGAAGATGCGGAGGATACAAACATATCACATGCCAGAAAAGTGTATATGCGCAGTGGCAGAGCCACCTTATACGGCAAATACCCCCACTGAAATTTTTAGGTTATATGTAACTAACTATAAGATTTTTATTATGCACCAACTGATATTTAAAATTTGAATCCACTCAAATTATCTATACTAACAATCTTCTTGTCATTTGCTTGAAGATAAAAAAGTTGACCTCACTGCTCTAAGGTCCTGGCTCCGCTGTATATGTGTGTAATCCTTTGAAACAGTAAAGATACTAAAGATCTAACCAAAGAAGAAGACGATTTATATCCATAAAGAGCACGAAATGAAAGAGAAACCAATAAGAGTGCCCTTTGAGTGATGACCGAACATTGGTAAAACAGAGTGAGAAAGAAGAGAAATAACCAAAAAAGCATACATATTATTAATCCTTCATTTTGCTATTAAAGACATGGTTTAGGCATCAATTTCAGTGCATAATTTGACAAAACAAGCTGAGGATCATTTTAATTTTGGTTAGATCAGGTTGCCACGTGATAAGGGATAAGGCTCAACAACTTGTCTAAACTCAGTATTCAAATTCCAATTCCAAATATAATTAATAAATTTATTATTATTGTTATTATTATTATATGGTTAATTAAAGTGTAGCGGTGATTGGGAGTCATTTGTCCCTTCCAGCACATCCAATAAAACTGAAGCAGCAATTGGGAGAAATTTTGAGGGAATATATATTCAAGAGAGAGATAAATTAATTTAATATATTGAAGAGAGAGATAAATTAATAAATGTCTCATTATGATAATCACCGGTTGAATCACATTCAATCATAAA
>JANTPZ010005903.1:0-28461 GCA_025593235.1 Vachellia pachyceras
AAAAGAGATTCAGATGAGGATGCCATCACAAGTGGCATGTTAGTGGAAATCGTGGAAGAATCCATAAGAACGATTTGGCGTTTCATTAGGGCGGATAACGATGCACGTAACCTGGCACAAAAAGGTGTAAGAGAGAATCAAACAGAGCTGCAAGACCCTGCAGATTCAGAGCTTCTAGCAGAAGTCCGAGCAGAGCTTCAGAAGGTAATATAACAGAGTTCATTACTGTTGGAAGAAGTTTTTTAACGAAGCACGTGTATTTTCCCCATCGGGGTAATCGATATCTTATCGAGGTCGAGCAATGTGTTTGTTGTTTATTTGTGTGGTGGTGGATGGAGCTAATTGTTGTGATATTGCAGAAAGAGAGGAGGCTGAGAGAGATATTGAGGAGTGGAAGCTGCATATTGAAGAAACTGCAGAGGCAGAAAGAGGAAGGGACGGAGCAGTACCTGTACTTCTTTTCACAGGTGGATATGAAATTAGTTCGGAGAGTGGTAAACATGTCGAGGATAACGACGGATCAACTGGCTTGGTGTCGTAATAAACTGACCAAGATTAATTTTGTAAACCGAACATTACATGTACAGCCAACATTCTTACTTTTCCCGACCTAACCTTAATTCTCACCTTTCTTTTCCATGGGAATACCCACCTTTCTAATCTCTTCCCCACAATTCAACTAAGCCCATGGTCACGGAAACCTGTTGAGCATTCACTTCATTTCATATACGTACTATTTTTTTTTTTTTTCACTCCAGAGAAGAAAGGTAGCATATCACTTGTAGCATATCACTTTTTTAAGTAGAATAATAAATGAAAAAATAATCTAAACCAGATGTGTTTGCGGGTTTCCTAAGTGCGTGCTGGTGTTCTCCAATGCAAATTATAATAAGTACATACAAGCAAGTCACGAGTAGTTGATTTTATCTCCTTAAATCTCATCAAGATTAAGGGTTTCTGAACGTGCTAAGGGCAATTATGCCACCATTATTTATGTATCCAGCAGTAACTAATTAAAGAATACGTTTGGAAATCCGGTAGAGAAGTAGTTTTACACAATCTGAGATAGATATATAAAGGAGATTGTCTCATTTTATAAAAAGACATAGTACAATGTGTGTTTGAGTTTTCCATAATCGTTATCAAACACACCCAATAATGACTAATGTATATTATGAATGAGATCTAAAGCCCTCCTCCTAAGTCCCAACGGCTGCAACGCTTCAGCATGCCATTAACGTGTGTGTTTGGGAACCCCGTTGGAGAATGGATTTTACAGATTCCGAAGCATTTTGTGAATTTCAAGATGGTTTTACGGATTTTAAGATGGTTTTTATGGATTTCGATATGGTTTTTATAGATTTCAAGATGGTTTTGTCTCGGCTTACGTGCACCGTTTTGGCAACGATGTTGCCAAACAAGCACAACATCGATCATTCTGGCAACCATTAACATGTAAGATGGATAAGAGATTGGTTAAATCTGGTTTGAAATTAATTCTATGAAGTACCTCTTCATATGCGAATATTATCTACAGATATTACCGAATGTCTTTTGATGATTCGATTTGATCGGTTTTTTTACTTAAAAAATTATTACATAGCTCGAGTATCAAAGGACAAGGAATAATAGAACATTATTATTTTTGCTTCATTGGCCAAAACTGATCATTGCAGCCAAATAAAAATGCTGACTTCGACAAAAACGGATGTTCTCAAAGCAATACGTGCGTGTTTAAGAATCGGTGAAAGAACGATTTTATGGATTCCGATTTAAACATGTGAGAGGAGTTTTATCTCAATTTACGTATAACGTGATTGAGAATCACTTCTCAAACACGCATTTACATTCTTGCTATCATATGTTTTACTTAAAAAAATCAGTGAAACTACTGCCCACAATTTTTATAAAACATATATAATTCTCAAATAAATAAAAAATTTTGTTTCAGCAATTAATTTTTGTTCATTTCTTATACTATTTTGGTTAAAAAATTATAGCAAAATATGAGAAATTATTCATATAGTTCTATGCCTTTTTTGGGGCCCTAAACTTTGGGCTTTATTTGGATGATATGAATCAGGATGACAACGGCCCATTAACATGCTCAATCTAAAGCGAGGGGGAGACGACGAGAGCCGTATGATCTAGGGTTTAGGCGACTCCTTAAGAAGTAAAATTTTTTGCTTCATTTCAGAGTTGGCCGATTTACAGCAAGACGAAGACTGAGGAGGAGCTCGGAATCACGATAGCAAGATGGTGCAGCGGCTCACGTACAGGAAGCGTCACAGTTACGCCACCAAATCCAACCAGCACAGGGTTGTGAAAACCCCTGGTATAATCTTTTGTTTCTGCTCTTCATTCTCTCCTGATTTTCCTTATTTCTCCTTTTTCTTCCAATTTTGTATGAAACATGTGGTCTGAAGGAGATGTTCTTATCTCTTACACATGGATTTGGATTTTGATTCTTAACTTTGTGGTCCCGCGCATGTGGAAATGATTTTTAGGTGGCAAGTTGGTTTACCAAAGCACAAAGAAGAGAGCAAGCGGCCCCAAGTGTCCTGTTACTGGAAAGAGGATCCAAGGGGTATGTTTGTCTTCTGAATTATGTAGATTATGTTGTGAACCCTGTATGCATTTGCTCTGCCATATTGGTGGAGTTTACTGCCACGCTTTGAAGTTTAGGGCCAAGTTCTGCATTATATAGAATCGGCAGAATAATTTTTGGATGATTGGTATTTTCTCCAACTGAGATGAAGCAATCAAGCAATCCACAGTAAGAAGAGATAATATTGACTGGTTTCGTGATAAAGGATTATGCATGCGGAGAAACGTATAAAAAAGTTGATGTCCCATTAACCCTGGTTTGCTTGTTTATGTGATGCAATATCCAGTTTAGTGTAATTCATGTTCTTTCTAGGTTACATACATATTCTCTATACCTTTTATATCTCTCTTTTCTAATTTCATCACCCATTAGGTGGTCGTCTTTAGACCTAGGTTTATCTAGCACATATTTTTTATCTTTCACAGCAGTCAGCACTTGCATCCTAGGTTCCATACAGAAGGAGGGTAGGTTGAGTGGGGAGGAGGTGGGGGTACTGGGGAGGATGTGCACAGCTGTTATTCTTGATGATATATCAGATTGAAATAAATGTGTTATTCCTGTTGGGGAGAATATCCAAACATGCTTAAAATCTATTTTCCTTTTTGTTATTGCTAGTAATCATAGAAGTAACTAATTTAGTCCAAGCAGTGTGCCAATGTCAATTAACAAAGGATATTACTGTGCCATTTTCCTGCCATAATGTTTCTGATCCTGATTTAATTTGCAGATTCCACATTTGAGGCCTGCTGAATACAAGAGGACCAGATTGCATAGGAACCGCCGAACAGTCAACAGGGCCTATGGAGGTGTGTTGTCTGGAGGAGCTGTAAGAGAAAGGTATTTGCTTAAGAAATCTTTGTTTGTATATTCCTTTTTCATCTCTCTTCTTGAGGAGAGTAACTTTGAGGTTTTTTTTATCATCGTTGTATAGGATAATCCGAGCTTTTTTGGTTGAGGAGCAAAAGATTGTAAAGAAGGTATTGAAGATCCAAAAGGCAAAAGAAAAGCAAGCATCAAGGAGTTAAGCTGATCGGGACATGGATGAAATGTGCCAAAGAAATTTTGAGTTTGGATGGAATTATGATTGACGAGCTTGATTTGAATTTTATTTTAAAGATACTTGTGTTTTATAGTTTATGTTAGCATACATTACCGTGTGTACTGATTTGATGCATTCTTAATGATAATTCGAAGTTTGACCATTATCCATTGAGTTATTGGCAGGTTAAATTTATTAATTAATGAATGAAAGTTTTCTCATGAAATGAAATTATTGCTTGGTTTCATGAATTCAAACATGTACGAATTTCATATTATTTCTATCTGGTAAATTGTGTGAGGAGTGGCTCTATTATTTTGGAGGCCTGATCAATTTCTTAACTGACAACAGCCTGGCTTTAATCCTTGGTGATTTGCCAAGATTTATTATGAGCTCTTCAATAGTGCTTTGGAGCCAATATGTCGCGAGGACCTTTTGATGGTTGTTGAATTTTAAAACTTTCATATCGAATATGGACATTACCCTGCCTCATTATCTTTGCAATAAATGTGGTCTGGAAAAGTGTTTGTTGTAAGCACTTTCAATTCTTTTAGAAGGATGTTGGGATGATTTTCTAATGGAAAAAATTGAGAGCTGGAGGCTCTCTGCATTTATAAACCGGCAGGCAAAGCAGGTTCATTGCGCATCATATCTGTGATGTTGAGAATATAACGTTAGAGCCCAGCAGCGAACCAAATACCCAACTACTCTTAAATAATCGTCTCCGGAAAAATTTTAACAATTTGTCAAAGCCAGTACCTGAGACTGACGCCGTAGACCAACTCGGCCATCTTGACTACAGTTCGAGTTTTCTGTTGAGTCAATATAATTAATTAGAATTACATGATATAAACGTTGCTGGACACATCCATATTCTAATGATGCTTGTATCATATCTACATTTGTAATTCCAGCCTCTGCATACCAATCTCCAAGTTGTTCGAATTGATTAGTAGAAATATTTTGATTTGAAAACGAATATTTGTGCGAGATTTAAAATATGGATTCAAATGATTAAAAGAGAGATAAATACGGAAGTAAGCAATGATAATAATACAAGAGAGGCATGAGACCTAAATAAGGTATTAATGTAAAATGCCCTAACATATGAAATTACAGATATAGAGAGGTCATCCTATTAGTAGATATATCCTTCAGATTAAATGGTAATAGAAAATAGGAGATAAGTAAATAAATAAGCCAACATGAAAAGAGTGCTTGACCATGCATATACAGAGGGATAACATATACACAAGCAAACAAATAAAACCTGTTCATTGACCCAAAAGACCGAAACAGAGGAAATCTAACCTCTTGCTTCGGGGGACCATTACGACCCAGAGGTTCAACTAAAAAAGCTTATAATGAACAGTTCAAAATGAACATGATCACAACTACTGATTTGAACAAAACCCAGCGTAATATGAGAGACCTACAATCAGTCAATTACAAATATCTGTGAAGTCCCCTGCCTCCCATTGAGGAACATATCTATAAGAACAACTTCCTGTGTTCTGCTTGGCCGGCTCCAGCTTTTATGAACACCTGTACACTGAATTGTAAACTAAGCAGTACTAAACTCTGATCTCTACTAATTTCAGACATGAGAAGCCCCTTGAATAAGCTCCAATCTTTCCAACTGTAGCATATATCAGTGGAACAAGGGGGAGTCCCATAGCAGAGGAGACTTCCAAACATCACCAGAAGCAGCAGGCGTAGTGAAAGAAAACCCCATTGCTCTGTTTATATTTCCTTGCATATCCTCACTGAAATGCTGGTTTGATCCTTCAAATCCTTGGCAGTCTGCCTTCAAAACCATGGATCCTGACGCTTCCAGTGTGGAGAACTTGAAGCCGCCATCAATGTCGCCGACTTGGGTGTCGATGGGTTTGCAGAAGGGAACATCTGAAGCTGAGAAATAGGCGCCAGAGATATTTTCTGCACTGAAGTGATTGCCAGAGGCAGAGGCGATGGCAGTGGCAGTGGCACCACCGCCACCACCCTGAGTGAGGATATCGCCTACCGACAAGCTCTCCGGGAACTGAGGGATCCAGGGTTGAGGATGAGATGAAGGTTTGTGTGAGCTGGTTTTCTGGAATATCCTACAAATTGCCCACGAGTCCTGAAACCTCGAGAGTCAGAAATCAGTTAGTGAAAGAAAGAGAGAGAAATGACAAAAATGGAAGAATATGTGCAGAGAACCAGAGAAGCTTACAGTTGGAGAGGGGGTTTTTTGAGAGAGGTTTGTGGAAAGAGTAGGATCAGAACGAGAAGGAAGGCGAAACTCATGCATCATCCATTCAGTTTTAATTCCTTTGGCGGCTCTGCCTGTATAGAACACAAGCGACTTCTTTAAACCGATGCAATTGCCCTTCGAGGAGTATATAGGTCGGTCAGTTCCAGTGGCCTTCCAGAACCCAGCTCTGGTCACTCGATTTGGGCGAGCACTGTTTCTGTATTTTCGGTATCTTTCACAGTAAAAGTACAATTCTTTTTCTCCACTACTGCTTGCCATCTCTTTTGCCAGCAACACAATAAACGAGTTGGAATATTCAGGACATGAATCAAATATTTGAACTGATGAAAATACAGGGTAAGTCATGAGAACTTATTCTTACTTGGAAGATCCCATGGGTCGTAATTGTAAATATCCACTTGCTTAATAATGTCTAAAGGCAGTGCCTTTTTTTGTACTTTTTTCTTGAGATAAAAGTCAACAAGCTCCTCGTCTGTCGGATGAAACCTAAAACCAGGCAGCAGAATATCATCAAAAATATCCATTTCGCTCTTCTCCTCCATCTCCACCTTCCCTCTCTTGTTGTCCCTGTCATAGCCGCCAAGCCTGGTGAGTAACTGATTGAACATAAAAGAACACAAAAGAAATGAAGCGGTCTCTTTACAGTGTCTGGGAATTTACCTGGACCAGAGGCACAGGATCAGCTATCGAGGATTACTTTAATGGTGAGAAGTGTTGAAATTAGAGAAGGTCACAAGGAAATGAAGTGGGTCAAGTCAAGAAGAAAGTAGACCCGTTGTTCACTGAAGGTCTCACTAACCCACGTTCACGTTCAACCGAATCCGTAAGGTCATGGTTTTTTATAGACTGATGATCATCTCCCTTTCAGACTTGTTCATGAAGCCCTCATCTAATCTTCAACAAATCAAAGAAACAGCAACAAAATGACAAGGCAAGCGTCCAACGTAATCAGTCTTAATTTTTAAATTAATAACGGATTCTATCTTGAATTGTTCTTTGTTTTACAGCAGGATGGGCCCAGTTTCTTGTATAATAATAATGTAGTAGCATTCAACTTGATTGATTCTTGTAGCAAAAAAAAAAAAAATTTTGATTGATTCTCTGCTTCATTCCTCTTCTCCTGTGACAAATAAAAGCAAGTCACCTAATTATCACAGTTTCACTTGTTGCATTTTTCTTCATTTCATTTTCATAACATGAGAAATTCTTGCATCTAACCATATATATTCTCATGATAAATACTTGTTATCTTTTTTATTATAAGTACAAGTATCAGGAAGTAACTATATTTAAGTCACAATTGGATATTAAATATGAGAATATCTCTTAACGGAGATTTAAACATTAATTTATTAAATCATGAGAAACTATTCTCTTTTATTAGACTCAACTTTTATTGATTACTTACTAATAATACGATCACAGTAACCAGAATGGGCCCATATATTCCTATACAGCCCTGGATACATATTCGGTTTACAATTTGTAGAACTTGCAAGTTGCAACTTCTTAAAACTTTTTAAAAAAATGTACAAAACATAGTATTATGCTTTTCAAATGCTTACATAAATTTATTTTAAATCATTTACTTGTTTCATATTTGAAAGAATTAAATTAAAAATATAATGAATTAATCCTTCTGCTTTTAACTATAGCATTGAAGAATTTTTTTAATCTACATTTGGTTTTAAAATTAAAAAAATATTGATTACCATTCTTCTGATTATACATTTGATTAATTTAATATGAAACAACATACCATTGTGAAGAGAATAGATAAATAAAATGAGAATATTTTAGGGCATTCAGTGGAGGAAAGAAGTGATTTTAACAAATTTAAAAAAGAAAAGGAAGAAGATACATGGCGATGAAGAGAGATATCTTTAATAATAAAAAGTTGAGAGGAGAGAAAATGGAAGGAGAGAAAATGGAGAGAAGAGAAAAGTGGAGAGAAAATATTATTACTCATCCTGCTTGGATGGGTGAGAGAAAACAGAGAGGAAAGAAAATGGGCAAATGATTTAATGACAAAAATATCATTAATAATAAAAAAAATTTAATAACTAGTAGCAAGTAAAGTACGATTAAAATATATAAAGTAGAATATCAAATTAAATATGATAATGAAAAAATTATATTAACATTAATATCATTAAATAATTTAAAATTAAATTATTTATTAAATATATCTTTTCAGTTATTATATTTCAAAACAAAATGATTTAGATAAGAATATATTATATTTTTTAAGGTTGTAAGGTTTTAGTAAGTAATTAAAAATAAATTAGATATTAGAATATATCTTAAATCTTATTCGTTTAAAAAAAAGTTATAGTCAAAATTTTAAAAAAATTATATGTTAAACTTAGTTAAAATAAAAAAGTAATAAAAAAGTATGTGAGTAGATAAGGAAAATGATTTTTCTCTCCATTTTCTCTCCATGTGTGGAGAGAAAAGTTGGAGAGAAAATGTGGTGGGACCCACACCCCATTTTCTCTCCAACTTTTCCTTCCTCCCACTTTTTTTCTCCTATCCAAACAGGGTAAAACTCACTTCTCCCCCCATTTCCTCTCCAAATTTTCTTTCCTCTCTCATTTTTTCTCCGTCCAAACATAGGGTTAATGGCCCTTTATTTGGTTCACAGTATCGAGAGGGGAGTAGAGTTAATTATAAATTAATTATTTTATTTTTATAAATTTTAGCCTTTTCTATTTATCAGGGGAAAAAGGTATAATACATTTTATCATATTTTTCAATAATTCTCTTTTTCTAAAACCCAGAGGCAGTGACGATGAGAAGAAGCAAGGAGAGGCGAGAGCCGCAAACAAGTTTATATGGTAACTGCTTGATGGTATACTATAAACAAATCTCAGAATTCATCGTCCATGGGTTTAACTGGTGAATGGATTGGGCTAGTACTCTTACCTAAACAGAGAGGGTTCGATCTTGGGAAGTGCCACTTTGTTGTGGCTCCAGTCGCGGCGCTTGAGAAGGCATCACCACAGTTTAGTGAAGCTGGGTTGACCAACCTGTGTGGCCAGAATTAAAGGGCTTACTTGACATGCTGCAGTAGGGATAGGCCCCAATGGATCATGAGTTAGGTGTTCTGCCCTTAGATCGTGGATGAGCCCAACCCCATTCTTAAAATTTATGTACAAAAAAAAATCTCAGAGCTGCTGAATTTAGACTGATTTAGATTATATTATTAATTTCAATCAATTTCGTTTAAGCACGTTTTAAGTAGTAATAAACAATAAAAGAAGTATGAGGCTCAACTGCGAATGAATTTTTATCATTTACACGTGACATGTCTAGCTATAAGTTTACACGTCATATTTTCATACAGTTTTTCCTCAGTCTTTCCATCATATGTGATCTGATATGTAAAATTAAAAAGAAAATCAAACTTTTGGTATACATAAAACCTATATTTTGTATTTTAAATAAAAATAATGATCATAGAAACATAATACTTTTACTTTTTCATTGCTTTGAGTCTTTGACCGACCTTCCTTTTGTACTGCATAATATACATTAGCACGAAAGAATCTAAATGAATCAGGTTAACGAGTTTTGTAAAGCAAGGTTAATTAAACAACTAAGAAATAATAATCAGTATATAATATTTTGTTAATCATTTTCTGTTCCTTCTGATAGACGGAGGCCCATGCATTTTATGAATAATGTGAGATATTAAATTTTATTTTATGTTAGATGATTTCTATTTAAGGCATCATCATAGTTCAAACTTAACCTTATCCGATGCAAAGAAAATTTGACAGACCCAGGAGGCAGTGAATTAATATTAATTAACGTGTAGTATTAAGTTTCAAACTTTCAATGAATCATATAGCCATGCATACCATAATGTCCTGAATTTAAACTTTAATTATTAAACATTCAGTGAATAGATCGAGGAAGCAAATGTATTTAGACAGATGTCAAAATTTCCATTAAACTGGCACATTATTTATATAAAAGCAAGCGTCATATTCTGCAGATTATTCCCTCCCAAATTCTGTTTGGTTACTTTTCAAGTTACTGTCATAATTCAGATCACATCCGTTGTGAAAGCAAATTTGACAGATTAAGGAGGCTGTCACTTGTTAATTACCGTGAAGGATCAAGCTTTGATGAGTCATATTTACCAATAACAAAGAAATCAAAATCAAGATAATCAATATTTAGTCAGCAGATTGAGCAAGCAAACGCATGGAAACAGCAAGTGGCAATATCTTCCCCTGCAGCTTCCACAATATTTAAGAAAATTAATTAATATGAATAATTAATCAAGGTGCTTTCAGAAACTGGTGAGTCGGATTGAAGGAATGAAAGATGAAAATAACTTAAACATGTCAAAAACAATGGATTGCGTGGGAATATATATATATATATATATATATATATATAACATTACCAAGTTATTTCAAGAATTCTGAGGATGCAGTTTCCCTCACGACGAGATGTCTGGATAGCTAATAAGTGAAAAAAAAAAAATACTAGGGTAATGAAGTATTCTGATTTGGTTGGCGAGACCATCTTTATCATTTGGATAAGATAATGTTAACCAATTACAATTTCCATGGAATATTGGAGGCAAATGTTTTGTTCGTCATCAACCGATGCGATACATATTTGCAAACAATTCGTGCTATTATTGACTAACAAAAGAAAGATCATTGCCAAAAAAGAAAGAAAAAGAGAGAGAGATCAAACAAACTTAGATGACGAGTATAAATAGAAGTTTTATAAAAAATCAAACCCTCCTTTAAAACAAGAGGGGGGAATTACAGAACAAAAAATCAAGATCTCTGATTATTGGGTTGTAAACTCGCAACATTTTATACACTGGTGGCATGATAGGTCATCTCAAGATCTCTGTTCCTCTAGAACTACAGGCAGTTCCAACTTTTCACTTCCCCTCTGGATTCTTAAAATCACTTTATCTCCTACATTGTAATCATCCAACGTTTTCAGCAGTTCTGCTTTGCTTTTAACCTGGTCATTTGACAAATTTAAAGAATCACATATTTGGGATTCTTAAGAACGTTATATAGGTACAAGATGTGAATACAACAGATTTTGCTAGAGAAGACTCACAGGCTTATTGTCAACTGCAACAATGATATCCCCAAGGATGATGTTGCCTGCGAAGCCTCTAGTGGTAGGGTTTAACCCAGCCTTGGCAGCAAGACTATTCCCGGGAACCTAAGAAATTATGAAGTTTTTGCATATCAGAGATTATATAGAAGCAAATATGTTTTACCAAGTTTTAGTTACAGTACAAAAACCTAAAAGGAAATTCAGAGGATAAATCATAGGTGGAAATATCAAGATCTCTTGGATTTACCTGAAGAATAAGGGCTCCATTTCGAACATTAAGTTGATTTGCAATCAAGTCTGGAGCAATATCCACATTTAAACCAGCTCTAACAACCTTACATTGAGGAAATATGAACTTAGTACATATTTCCTAAAGCAGTCACTGATAAAACATTAGAAGGGGCTACATCTTGCACATGGTGTGTGAACATAAAAGGCCACAACCTAACAGCAAGAAGCAAGAAATTTAATCTGCACATAATTAGCCAGTGCCAGCCTCCATTAGCTACTTACTTTTCCAAATTGAATCAACTGAGGAGCAATTCTAAGTACAGTAGAAGATGGGATGGCAAATCCAACACCGGCTGATGTTCCTGTAAAACCAATAAGATTATATATATAAAAGGTAATCAAAAGTCACTGGCCCAGACAGAACTTGTGCAGACATTTTTTCCAAGCAAAAAAAAAAATTAAGACTACTCTATTTCCTTCCCTTAAAAAAGCAGCGAAGATGAAAAAACTTGCCTGTCTGAGTAAATATTGCAGTGTTGATCCCAATTAATTTTCCTTTGGAATCCAACAGAGGACCTCCACTGTAAGAGTCACAGGACAAGTAAGAAAGGAAGTGTTGTGATTTGGAGCCATCAGTTTATGACACACTTTAAGAAACGCACTTTCAACAAGGATACTCCAAGACACAGCCAGGGAGAAACTTGTAAAATAAACGGAGAAATGAGATTTCTAATTTAAATAAGAAAGGGAGTCCATTGTAACCTATTCCCCGGATTTATGGCTGCATCTGTTTGAATACCACCGCCAATTGTGACACCAGTCTGACTAAAAATGTCCCTGTTAAGTCCACTGATAACTCCAACTGTGAGGGTGTGATCGAAGCCAAATGGATTTCCAATTGCCAAACATTGTTGTCCAACTTTTAGTGAAGATGACTCCCCAACCTTGACAGGCCTTAAAAGATCTTTAGAGGCTTCTACCTATATTTACAGAAGTTATTATTTATTAATATCCCAGGACTTCTACGCTACATTGACATGGGAATAAAAAGATATATCTACCTTGTACAACATTTACAATTTGAATAAGATTAGTATAACCAAACCAAAAACATGAATCAGATAGCAAACTCATTGTATGACGAACAAATATGAAAAATAAAAAAGAATGTGTGCCTTCAAGACAGCAAGATCCTTCGCTCGGTCAGATCCAATCAGTTTGCCTTCGAAATTCTTCTGTACGCTTCATAACAAATAAGAAGCCAGGTTATCAGCAATGATGGAATAATTATTAAATTTGCAAAGGTAGTATATGAAGAGATGCAAAGTCTCTGTACTCACCCTTCAGATGCTAGTATATTAACTCGTGCAACAACCTGACCAGGGCTTGGGTTTCTTGAAAGGGCATTACCGATTACTGAGTAAAACAAGTATTCAACGGTCAGAAATCTTCACAGGGTCAAAGCTTAACTTGTTAACTAACTAGGATACAGAAAAATACGCAAAAGCAGTAAGCATATACAGTGCTCAAGGAGAGCATAGCAAGTGAACTAGACCTGCAATAACAGGAAGCTGAAAGTTCCAAAGCACGGAGAAAAGAAAAATCAAAACATTACAATGGACGCGATCAATAGGACAATCAGGATCTAAAATGAAAGCAAACCTCAGGATAATATTAAAATGAGTAAAAGGCCAGTCAACATGTGCAAGATTCAGGGTTCTGCACATCAGAAGATAACTCACCCAAATATTTATGAAGAGATATATTGTTAAGTGTATATATCTACTCCTCTGGAGCTACTAGAAAGTTGCTTCATATTAAACAAGAAACTTTATTTTTTCTCTCCATAGGATGTCAGTTTTTACCATGGTAATTTGTAACAATGTGCCCCTCTTCATCCCAAACTACTCCAGAACCATTTCCTTCAGGAATCTGTCAGTATCAGCCCAAAAGCTTTCATTTATGTTATGCCCAGAAAATTGTACCAATCTTAAAAGCAAAGAGACAGTAGTGGCGTTCAATACTGAGAGTAGTACCTCAACCACACCAGTTACATTTAGTTGAGGACGCAATGTCACATCAAAGATGTTAACAACAGAGTATGTGTTCCCTTCAAATAGTTGGACAATTCGATCCTAAAAATCACAAGAAATGGAATAACCTTCCCAGAATACTGCTACGCAAAGGGTATACAAGCACCAGAATCACAAGATAACAAACAGATGCATAAATAAAAGCTGACCTCAGATGGGAACAGAGGCCCAGAAGGAAACACAGGAGGGGTAACCTGTTCGAGTGTAACTGATGGATCCCCCAAGGCTTGAGCTATATTTACAATTTATCACAAGAATTTTAATCAGATCAATATGAGATTTTGGCTATATTCTAAACTAAGTTGAGCTCTTCATATTTGGAATTTGACTTTTAGGTATGTCCCAAGAAGAATTATAGATCTTGAGGAAACCTTAGGGGGGAAAAAATTGCTGACAAAAGGTTTTGTTTTTAGTTACTTCCTTCAAAATCTTGAATCTAAAAACCGCTTGGTCAACACCTAGCCAGAAATGCAGGGCAATAAACTTGTATATTTTACAGATCCAAGATAAAGTTTCCGCATATTACAATATAAAATGAGCCAAAATCACGGAAATTTTTTAGTATAATTCTTCACTAACTTGCAAGGCAATTCTTAGCCAGCAGCACTTGACAAATAGTATTGGAGTTTGTTACACTCAGATTTATGTTCTAGGATCTTGTTAAATCACTATTGTCCATCATGAATGAACTTCTATTATTGTTGGTCTCGCATGATTTTAAGCGCGTAATTTAGTGGAAATCAAAGATTACAAGCTGAGGGAAGCCAATCCATCAACGTATCAGTACACATTCCCACACTGAAAAAGAAATTGCATCCAACAGTAAGTTTAAAAACAAACAAGTAGAACAGTGCGGACCTGACAGGTACCTTGAAGGATGGAAACTGGAATACATAGTCCAACTCGCTAACAAAACCCGTCGGGTTGGAGAAGCAATAATTTTGCTTAACATCGCACCCAAATCCTGTCTTTGATCTTTAACAGTCCTGCAAGCATAAGAAGGTTGCCAGAAAAATAAAAATTGAAACAGACAATGAAAGCACAATGTTAGGGACGATGACAACGCACAAAGCTTGCACCTTTTCTAGTGAACCATTACAAGTATGAAACCATTGGCTAGGATGATTCCTATATGGGCTAAATTTTCAATATTAATATACATAATTTTAAGAACAATGGGAATATAATATGCGGAACCTTGAAGTTGAAATGGAGATGGGTTGGGAAGCAAAGGCATCGTTGGGCAACTCTTGTGAATGAGAGCAAAGAGAGGAGAAGCCATCGAAGAAGAGCTCTCGTCTGCTAAGAACACAGCTTGGGGGAGTTCCCAGAGACAACAAATTGCATGCGGGCGCATGCATTTCTCCAATTATTCTGAATAAAATTACTGAATGTGATGTAAATAACCAAAATTCACAACAGAAACTAGAAATGAGTTAAGAGACTTCGAGAAAACAGAGAAGAGGTCGAGAGGCTGATAAGGGCCACTTTGCAGCGAGAAATATCAAATATACGAAGGGAAGGACAAACACCGCACACGGCCTCGTTTGCTTTGCCGAATTATTTTTGCGTCATGAGAATGTGAATAAGATTTGTACCACAAAATTTGGATGACATTTAAAAAATAAAATAATTATATTTAGCATATTGAGGGAGAAAATGGAAACATGAGAACAAAATAAAAATAAATTTACAACTATTTGTTATTATATCATATCAAATCAGATGGAAATATCAATCAAATGATTTAAAAAATACTCTGTAATTGGTTTATAAAAGTTTTTCATATTAAAAAATTTAGATGAGTTATCTTTCAGATTAAAAAAAAAATCGGAGTTATGAGACTAGAAACGTGAAAAAAGTTTTAATATATTATTACAATGGCTATTTGATATATTATAAAAAAGAACAAATATTTCATTTTTATTAATAAAATAAAAAATAAACAAATTATCATATCAATAACACAAAACATCAGGTCAACGACCTCAATCGAGCGTCTAACATTAGATGAATACAGTACAAAGCAGTTACAGTTACAAATGTTGTGTATAAATAGTCTTGGATAGCCCATTTGAACATCCAAAAGTCATTTCTGCTCTTACCGAGACAAAATTCCTCTCACATATTTATCTCGAAATCTGTGTCCATTCTCCCAATGAACTAACCAAACAAGCCCAATAAGTGAACACGTGTGCTAGAGCTGTGTCAAAATTCCTCCAAGCCCCACGAAAAATGGCTTGCACTGACAGAATATAACTAGAATACAAATCCTACGCAAGAAGAAAATAAGGATTGAAGCTCTCCCAGATAGAGTCAACACCAGACTCGACGATGAAGTAGTTCGCAACATCGCCATTCATTTTCTCATGCGATTCTAATACTAAAAAATATAAGTTAGCAATTAAAGGGTTTCTAAGAAATGGTTTGATGGTTCTACCGAGCTCAACGACATCAGATAAGAATCCTCCAACGTCATTGTCTCTAGACACGTGGAACAAGCAGTTTGAGAGGGAATAAAAACCAAGTAAATTTGCATACAATGGCAAAAATGCATCTTTATGGTTACCCACGCCTCCTATCCATTCAATCCTATCGTGCTTCCCAACATGGTCTTCAGCAAAGGAAACCAACTGATGGAAAAACCTCATTCTCCATCCATGAAAATAATTCCTGAACTTATCCTTGTCACTCGTATAAACAGTCCAAGACTTTGATCTAAGCAGCTTTTCCAACTGGGAGCAAATAATTTGGCAAATCAACAGTTTTTCTTCATAATGATTGTCAATTTCCTTGTCAAAAACACGCCGCACAAGATCTCCTTGGCATGCTGCTTCATAGCATGCAGCATGTAACATCCATCGAGCAAGGTAATTGAAGTATTCAATCCAGTGACCAAAAACAGAAGAGAGATGGTCAAAACAGAATCTTATCACTCTATCTACTTGGGCAGGAACCAATTCAGGGGGAGGACTACTCTGGGACCTTTCTGAAGTAAAACACTTCTGAACGTCCAATGAAAGCTGAAGTCTAATTGAATCATCTTCATCCTCCAGAAGCTTGATGCATGTGAACCATACATCAAGTATCTGATGAGCATACAAAGTCACAGCTTCCTTTTTCTTGAAGGCTGAAGTGTCCAAGGAACCATGTTGATTGGACACAAGGAAGCCAATGCGCCCAGCCTGTTGCAGCAAACCAGAAGCTATCAAGGATTCTGCAGCTGCCTTCCGCATGCTTGCTGGCTCAGATGAGGAACTATGTTGTTTAATCAAGTTACTGAAAAAAACAATGCAGTCTTGTAGCAGACCAAAATTTTCCTCTCGGATGCTTTCACCAAATTCAGCAAACTCGCCTCTTTCTTCATCAGGCAGAATCGAGCTTGTGAGCAAAATTGCAATTTGCTTAACACATACACCCAAACAAGAAACCACAGTTTCCCGGGTCTTCGCATGTCTTGCTTGCTGATACAAGGAAACTAATTCATTCCAAAATTCAAACACTGAGCAAAAGTCCATCTCACCAACATAATTTGTTCCAGTGCATTTGTCATGGCTGTGCTTTTCAAACTGCGTTAAATTCCACACAAGCAGGACCCTCAAAATGTAATATTTACATCTATGGTTCTTTTCTGTTGCCAAAATCTTCATTAATGTGGCAAGAATGTTAGTTTTTGCCCACGCCTGGATAACTCTGATATCATTACTAGACATATCATGTACCTGACCATCAGATTTAGCTGCTTTCAGAAACTTAAACAGCCACTTTAATGTTGCAAGTCGAACTTCATATACTGAGTCTGACAAGCAGCGAATCAGCCTGTCCAAAATTCCATCAAAGGCATTCTCTATTTCATGTGTTGGAGACAAGGCTGGATTGGAAAGATGATGTCTCAGCAGCGGCACATGGATGGCCTCTTCCTCGTCCTTAGATGCTTGAAACAAACAACCAAAATAAGACGTAACAGCTTGTTCACGAAGTTCAGCAATGGTTGGGTCATAATATGACAGGCCATAAGATTCTGAATCCACACATGCTGCAGATAATTCTAAAAGCAAGTTATGAATAGGGTAGAAATGTTTACTACTTTTGCACACTCTTGCAATATTAAGCAATTGATCCAGAACCCTCAAGAATGCACCATTCAGGACAGGGCAAGGGCAGTGAGTTGGCCTTGCAATCCATGACCGAAGTATAAGAATTTGAATCAATTCACCAATGATACGATCTTTCTTTGAGTTATCAGCAAGATTTCCACAATTAATATTCAACAGAGAACTCAACTGCAATAGAATTCCATGAATTAAATTGAACATACTGCCTTCAATTCGGCATGGCAAGTTGGAAGAAGGAGCAAATATGACTAGGTTTTCCACACAGGGCAACCCAGAAGCAATTTCGAGAAGAACAGAAGATAATTTCTCATTTGATACCAGACTGACTAATGCTCTGGATGCAAGAACTCGAACTCGTAGATTACTTTGGATAGAGCACCTTCTAATAAATGGCATTAAAAGAAAAGGGTCCAGCTCATCTCCTGTTTCACCAGTGACTGATGAAGGCTTGAGCCTAGACAAAAATATCAGAATAGGGCACAGGCTTGGGTGCAGATTATTTCCCAGGTTGAATTCTGAATTTGTTGAAGATGGGGGCTGAAGCAACTCAGTTGCAACTTGAAGTTCATTGAACAGAAATGAATGCAGTGGTGGATACCTAGGACAAACTCAAAGTGTTAATGAATCATTAGCTTTTGATGTAAACTCCAAATACAGTAAAGTTGCCTTTTCATGCATTAGCATCAACTGGTAGGTATTTTTTGTAACAAAGAGGGCTGGCAATCTCAACGATGGTTCTTGAGTATCCGTACAACCAGTAAAATCCTTAAAAATGTTTTCTGATAAAATGCACTGAATAAAATAGGTGAACTCAAGAAAACAAATCTGATAGTCAAAATCATACCTATGAAAAAACTCAAGCCCAGTTATTGCACGCCGTGCTGATTCTCGCTTATGAACATTAAGAAATCCAATCATCCGACGAACCAATGCAGTATAGGCAAGACAAGCACTATTTCTAATCTCCCAATATGGAGAAGAGAAAGAGCGAATAGAGGTAATTAAAGCCTCGGCAGAAAAACCAGATGTATCAGTGGCGAGGTTGGTGTCATTGAATGCAGCTCTAAGAACGTTAAATGCGTGTACTGTAGGAATGACACCCTCATCTCTGATCTTTGATGATTTATGACTCGCATTCGTTTCAGCTTCCGTTGAAGATCCATTTTCTTGGCCACAAGTTTTTGACACGGCCTTGTATGCCTCACCACTCTTGCTCTCAGTTTCATTGTTTTTAAGCATAGACCCATTGGCTATATCTATAAGCCACCGTAGTGCCTGTGGAAGGAGCTTCTTTGGTGTGCCTTCTGGCTCAGAGAGAAACAGAGCCATGAATGCTGCAGGTATTCCAGCGCTTCTTCTCAACAAATCATCCACTGTTTGTGCTTTGGCCACAGTTCTATGCATAAGTTGTTCCATCCAGCATTCTGTCAACCTACATAGTCTGAAAAGGAAGACATGTTCATCACAGAAGGCCAAAGAGTTGTTCCATCCAGCATTCTATGCACAAGTTGTAATAATTAATATCGTGCACAATCAAAATGGTACATTACACAAACTTTCTCACTTGATACACAAATATTGCTGTAGTATGCACAGAAATAGCACGAGCAGAACCTGAGTTCATTATTTGAATTCATGCAAGGACTTAAACGTTAAACCCACATTGTATACAACAGTCATTATAATGTAGTGTGCCATGGTGTAAGTAAAGAAAACGCAAGATAGTAAAATCCCAATCTGCATAAAATTCATGATTCAGGCACTTACTTGAGGCATAAATTATTTGACAAGAACCAAAGAAAAAGGAGAAAGAAGACTCTATCATTTGATAAATCAAACTTAATTCACTTGGCTGTCAACAATTTTGGAACTCTTACAGAATGTCTTTTGTTAGTGCAAGAATAAAGATAGTTTCCAATTTCATATTCCTTAGACATATGAGTAACAACATAATAAAACAATCATGTTATATACTAATTATAAACACAAAACATCCATCGTTTATCAAATACAAAAACAATAGACATTGTCAAAATAAAGGAACGATGCAGCTTTCAGTAGTAACAAAGAGCAGCCATATTTTTACCTCGGATCATTTGAGCAAAGCAAGCGGTTGCAAAGAGCTGTAAATCCTGCCCTTGTCTTATCAATTGCACCATTATGCTTCATTTTCAACAGTACTTCCAAAAAGTGGTTCCCAATTGTTTCGAGTTGTTTCAGATCTAGCACAGCGTCAGATGGAAAACCAGAAGTATCAACAGAAGAACCTCCCTCTGATAGATCAGAAAATGTACTACTTGGCAACGGTACCTTCCTTATTATTGTCCCCAAAAGAAGGCTCACCTACAAAATAAACATTAAAAGAATTTTTTTTTTGAAAAAAAAAAAAAAAAGACCTGATGGTTGAACAAAAAATTATTATATACATTTTTATATATATAAGATGGGCTATTCTTACAGTTATATAAAATTGAAAAAGGATGGGTAACTATTAGTTTATCTTGTATGAGAGTAACATCAAGCAATAATTTATAAAAACAACAACTATGCATAATTTCTTTAAGCAAAATATCATCATGAATGAAATTATTAATAAGTAATGTTATTTTGGAACCATAGGCTATTATTTTCTTCAGTAACCTTTAGACGTAATAATTTCTGAACACCATAACTCAACAGAATTATCAATTATATACACAACGTTCAAGTTATGTACCTCTTTCATAGCAAGCCAGCAACCAACCATGACAACCTGTTCTGATGATCTAACATCCTTGGAAGGCTTGGAACCATTGCTTTCATGTTCTGATGAAGACATGTGTTCATGCTCCTGATTTGGTATCTCCGTTAAAAGACTATCATCATCAACCATCTCATCCATATCTTCAGGCAAATACCAAGCATCTGCAGAAACCACCCATAATGCCAACGAAGTTATCTGCATGACAAGCTCCAAAAGCCTTTCCAACAAATCTCTCACCTCTGAGATGCTAGATAATATGACATCAGCATTCCAATCCAATTCCTCAAAAGAGTACCGCAGAGCAAGTAATATACCATGGACAAAGCTGTTTTGGCATGCTGCAGAAAGATCTCTTTCTCCATCTCTCGCAGCAACACTCAACCAATCAATCATAGACTTCATATACAGTATCATAGGATTGTTGGAACCAGACTGATTAGTGTCATTTGCCAATTCAGGATATGGAGTGAAATGAACAACATTAGATGAGACTTCAATCAGACAACCTAGTTCCAACACATATTTCCGAAAGATTAACCTCAAAGTTAGAGCTCCAGCATCACTCTCCCTTACACGTGGACTACAAAGTAATTTCTTAGCCCAAGCAATTACCTTCATCAGCGTGTCGTCACTTGAAATTCCAGGTAGTGGGGTTGGAAAGTGAAGTAACATGCGAAAAGAACTCTCTCTCAACCTGTCCCAACTATCAATAATAGACCCAACTAAAAGTAGAGTTGAACTGGATGAAGTGATTCCTTTATTGTATGGATAAAGACTATTTTCTGATGAAGAATAATCAAATTCCTCTCTCAATGATGGCATGACAGACCAAACATTTACCATTATCAACATGAGATCCATGGCCATTATTTTCCTCTTATATGAAGCAGAAGGATAGCATGAGAAAAATAAGAAGCCACTCAACCACCTCATGAAATGAAAGAGATCATCAGCCCTTTTAAGTACCATTTCTTTATTCCCATTAGAGGGAGACACTTCATTATCTTTATAACAGTCGTGAGGGTGCCAACTTCCTTTTTTGAATTGCCTTTCCAAGGCCGTTCGAACCCTAGAGAAGAACTTACGAAACAAGCTGCCCCACTTCATCTGGAAAGCCGTGGAGCAACACCTCATGTTCAAAGGCACAGCTTCCCTCATTAAAGTTAGCTCTAAATGGGAAGGTAGACTAGAAGTTTTGGGGTTGAAAAAGAGACACTCAGCAGCATCTACACGAAGTGACTCATCCGCATGGGTCAATGCCTTTACCAGCCACTGAACCAGGATTTCAACCTTTATTCCTTTAATGCAAACAAGAGCGTGACTTTCTGTTCCCAGTCCCTCTTGTTTGTCTGCAACAGGATTTTCACACCAATCAATGTCTCCTTCAATCAAAGCAAGTGACCGAGAAACCTTTAACAATGAAACTAGAACTGCAATTTTCTGTTCCAGATTCAGATCTATGTTTGCACATGCAAGTTCTGGATGAAGAACCCTACTTTCATCACAGTTAGGCCCAACTGAGATGAAAGAAAGCATCAGAAATATACTATCTACATCCAACTCCAGTAAAACTGGTAGAGCATAAGTGTTCAAATTAGAGCGGAGCTTCGAGAATCCAGAAGCTAGCCCATACAGTATTGGGGGAAGGCAATGAGCTCTATAAAGAAAATAACCACCCTCAA
The DNA here is from genome assembly GCA_025593235.1 of Vachellia pachyceras. NCBI lineage: Eukaryota > Viridiplantae > Streptophyta > Magnoliopsida > Fabales > Fabaceae > Vachellia > Vachellia pachyceras. The sequence goes on from JANTPZ010005903.1 coordinate 21,872, forward strand.
TGCCATCAGAACCCCAACACTCATCACGCAAATATTCAAGGAAACACTTGAGAAATGATGTGGCAGCACAACAGACATCATCATCAACATACGCGTGTATTGTTTCATATAGCAAGCTTGGGCTCAAGTTTAACATTTTCTTAGCTCCCAGTCTCTTAGTTAGCAATGCTAAAGGAACATATCTTCCCTTACATCGAGAGCCCAGGCAAAGAAGATCTGAACCAATCTTCTGCAAAAATGTCCTTATTTTCTCGCCACCATCTGACCAACAGAGCGATGATTGGATATCCAAGAAAAGATCAAAAATGAGATGAACTTGTTTCACTGTTTGACTCAAAGGATCTTCCAAGTTATTCCAAATAATTCGAAGTATTCGCATCCCCATTTTATCAGGAATAGGATCATAGTTTCCTGAAGTGTTGGTCAGATTAGATAACACTGATGTTTTTATCTGTTGTAAACAGATTTGCATCACAGTTAAGGCATGAAAATTGAAGTGGCTGTCAACAGGGTTCTCACAGTAGTTACATAGTTCAGGTAGAATTCCATCATATAATATAGTTATAATTGGGCGGTCAGCATCTTGATGAGCCTCATAACCATTCAAAGCATCGGTTGTCACATTGTAATGAGTATTAAACAAGTCTCTTGACACTGCTGTAAGGATTCCTCTAATCAAACAGAGTCTACTTAGCACAGAAAGATTGCATATTTCTGTATAGACATCTCCTTTAAAAGGAATGTTTGCAATGGCGTTTTTAAAGTCGCTATTGCAATCACCATCTGAATTAGACGTGCTTAAGTTAAATATACCTCGAATTATAACCAAGCCAAGCTCTTGAGAACTGATACAAACTTGCAGAAAGGCAAAGAGGGCAACCCCCGCAGCCACAAAGCAATCTCTTGAAAACGCGGGAGACTTCAATATGCTCAAAATGACAGTGACAATTCCCTCCATAACATTCGACTCTTCGTGAACAAAACCGTCCTCATGGCTACTCAATTCCTTGAACTTAGATGGGAAACGTTGAAGCAAATAATACATGCAAGACAGAGCCTCTTGGCATTGTTCCATAACAATAGGCGACGGGCGAGCCCATTCACTTGTCTCAGAAACCACACTGTTCAAACTAAGAACTATATCCAAAGCAACTAATATTGCGCAATCCTCCACAACTTCAACCAGGTACCCCAACTTAGGCATACCCAAAACGGACAAGGCAGCCCGAGACACGCAGAAACGCTTCCGCTTCCCCTGCCCACCACTGAGCTCATCGCAGAGCTTACGAAAGCACTTGCCAAGTAGAGAATGAAACGTCCGACTCTTTGCCAAAACAGAGATCAGAGTTCTGTGCAGTGGGACGGAATTTTCAAAAAATAAAAGTTGCAAATACAACCGAGCAGCGTCACAGACCGCAGCTTCGTCCCCATGAAGCAACAAATCACCAAAAGCCGAAGCTACTTCTTTGACATGATTGACTTGAGCAAAAGTGGAATTCAGAGAGATTAATTCTTGCAACTTGGCGCGAAAGTTTGAACAAGAATCACGGGACATCAATTGATTCAACGACTCGACATATGAGTGAGGAAAAACTACGGCGCTATAGGTGTAGCGATGGCGGTGCTGCAGAGCCCGCCACTTCGCTGACATGCTTGAGCAAATGGCCGAATGAGAGCAAGTTGGCTGGAGAGAAAGACCAGAAGCTCCACAGTGCAAGAGAGTTTACAGAAATGAAAGTGCGAATACCTAAAATGGTTGCTTTAGAAGAAAAACCATGGAGGTGGAAGCTAGATACAGCTGGGCCTGGAACGAAGGTGGAGAACACTGAACAGAAGCCTCGCTCTCGAAAGAGTCAGACGGGAACAGAACCGAAATCAGGGACGCGAAAAAGGGCGGCTTTTTCTGTTCAGCCAACGGCGGCGTTTTCAGGGACATTTTAGGGCAGGGAAGTAGCAACTGTTAATTTGGGGTTTTTTTTTGTGCACCAGGCGAATTTGGGCTTTTGACGAGCTTCAAGCCCATGACTGCGTAATTTTCTTCTTCGGTTGGTCCAGGTAGATTCCTTTTTATTAAGATACCATTTATATACCAATGGGCGCTTGGTAGAGTTGGCAAGGGCTACTACCAGTATTCTTCAGGGCGAGTGTTCAAACCCTGGGGAGTGACACCGCGATAATTAACGCAACCTCAAAGAGGTTGTCCCATCGGTACATCGCTACCACCGTAAGGTCTCCTCACTGGGGGTCCGGATTAGTTTGGGGCGGGCAATGAACCCAGGATACCCCAAGATACCGGATGGTTTATACCAAAAAAAAAGATACCATTTATATTTAAGAATCGCCTGTTGAGGAAAAACAGAAGCCTTTAAGTAAGGGAATGGCCTGAATTAAACTTAATCCATGTAAAAATGTCAAACTCAGAGAAATATTTTAATCCCCCCGGGGGTATTGGAATACATATCCCTAATATCGAACGTTAGATAGTTTGCAGGTAAAAAAATATGTTCTTGGTATTTAAACTGTATTAAAATGTCAAACATATTGAATAATTGGCCTTCCGAGCACGTTTCCTTCTGCATCGCGTTTGAAGTTTTGTGTAAATGTGAAGAGGCAGGCACAGACATGGGCATGCCTGCGAAGTTCATAATAATAATCACCCATGAGAATAATTCCACGTGTGAAAAGCAACCCACTCTGTGTTGCATCATCATGCATGATTCGCAGCTATGGCTCCACAGTACAAGTTCCCTTTTAAGCCACGGCTACCTCAGAATCAAAGGGTCACCATTTATGCATAGGGTAGGATCACAACAAGGTGCTTGCCCATGATTAAGATGTCGGAAAATGGATTTTTTTTTACTCAACTGCAGGTAAGGTTGAACTTGCGTTTTCCACTGACAGCAAAACTCTCGTACCCTAGATAGAGCTGAGCAAAAAAACCCAACCCGCCCAATCTATCCGCAACATATCACCATTTAATTTGTTAAAACCCGCCCGTTTTGTACCCGTTACGGGCGGATCCAAAACGGGCGGGTGTCAAGTTTAACGGGGCGGGAACAGGTTCACCCACGGGTGCCCCCCGCCCGTATTACAACTACCCATTAATTAAAAAAGAAGCTGTTGCCTGGACATTACTCATTAGACAAGGGACGGGACAGGGAAAAAGTGAGGCAGAGACAGACCAGTCGACAGCTCACAAGACAGCACATGGACCTATGTGACTTCTTCAATTTGGATGAGTATTGTTAAGGTCTGTTGCCTTCTGCCTTCAGCCCTTCACTTCACACCTTCACGGATCACGTCAACTAGCGTCATCGACTCCTCTATCGGCTACTCATCGTCGATCACTTAGTCTCTCAGTCGTCGTTGCCTCCCTCAGTCACCGTCGCATCCCTCTCATGGATCACCATTCACTTCAAAGTTCAGCGTCGCCGTCACCTCACCTTGATTGCTCGAACTCGAAGGTCCAAGTTGCAGCCTCTGCCCTTCGACTCGACTTGACTCTCCACTCTCCAGCCTCTCCCCCCCGGTCCTCGACTCGCTCTACTCTAGCAGCTATCCAACTCCACCCTTGTGCTCCACTTCTGTAAGTATGAGACTGACTATGAAATATTGATTAAAATATCTGTTAGTGGATAGAGCAGCTGGGCAAAAAAATTCTGTCATTCATGGACGGTCACTTAGGGTGTAACCATATTTTCAACTCCAAAGACGATGAGGCAAAAATGAAGAACTTCTATACAAAATTTTCTGAATAGCCAAATAAAGGAGTTTTGGGGCGTTTAGTTGTCTCATTCTTACTTTTTTTTCAAGCGACTTTGAGGTTGAATTGTAAGATAAGCAGTTGGCTTGGTACTTGGTGGCTTTTCATTTAAATTGCTCATGCTTGGATTATTTGGATCACGCCTACATGTTGCTTTTTTGGGGGGTGGTTACACGGGAAACCCGTGTTGCCCTACCCGTTTAGACCCGTACCCGTTTAAACCTAACGGGTAGGCAATGGGTTGCCCTCCAGGGCAGCCCCGCCCGCCTACTGCACACCCCTACCCCTAGAGTGCAAAACCATTAGCAGAAAATGGATGTCCCTGTAAGAAGATGAAAGCACGGCTAATTCCCATGTTGCTAAGAAGCAGTTATTTTTTAATAAAATAATTTCTTATCCTTAACATAAAAATCAGTTGACTTTTGTAGGGGATTAAAGAAAAAAATTATCCAATGCATTTATCTTTTTTCTTCAAATTGATGATGTGCCTAACATGTGACTCATATATAATCTAATGATACATATAAGTATTTCAGAATATATAATATATTTTAGATAATTGATGTAACCCTTTTAGTCTATCTAAAAAAATCAACCAACTTTCTTATTAAACAACGGTGGTGTGGTGGTATTGAAATTTTCGTGGGTGACATGGTGAGCCAGACCAATTTTCTAAACATATTACGTTTGAAGCAGCGCAACGGCCAGAGTAAAAAAGGTGTATCACGATATTAATTATCTTCCTCGCTGTTTTTCTATATAAACAAAGGTAATTTTAGAGTAAAACGCCTGAGTAGGTAGTAGGCTGGTGATTAGATGGGATGCGAGCTAAAGCGATAGGGGCTATTAAAACTTAAAAGTGCAAATTACATGTTAAAATAGATACAGCCAACCTAAGAAGCAGGGGTCGGAGGCAGTGAGGCCATCTACGTTTAGCATTCACACCAGTAGTCATGAGTCATAAAATAAAGATACGAGGAAGTGATTGAATACTCGTGGTTGAGGAGCGGAGGAGGATGACAATACGCTTGTTTCAAGCAACGTTTTCAAAAGCAAAAAACAAGTTCAACAGTATTTTTTCGTAAAATGAGATAATCTCCTTCATATATTTAGCTCAGCTTGGGTAAAAGTACTTCCCTGCTGCGTTTTCAAATGGACAAACTGATTAAGTTTTTTTTTGGTGAGGCACACTGATTAAGTTTTAAAACAAAAGCGATCCTGTTTAGGAGAACATCACATGCATGCTGCATCAATCATGGAGCTTGCTCCTACATTAATTACTATACACACAGCATCTCCATTAGTTGACCAAAATGGATCTTCTGTCCCCGGAAGGCCCTGCGTCTCATCCCACGTCACGCAGCTTTTTCGTATCTTCCTTTGCTTTTCTCTAACCTGTATTGTTCGTACCCTCGGGATCAAGTTGTTCACTGAATCATGCGTATTTTTGTGATTATAAGCATGAATTTAAACTATATCACTTTGCAGCTTCAGGCCCGAGTGAACCCATCCACGAACACCAAGATTCCTTCCCTGCAAAGGACCTGGCAGGTGGATTTGACCGCTGAAGGATTCACCAGTGAGCTTTTCATTCCTCATTGCCTTGATTTCCGTGGCATTCTGCGTAAAGTAGCTCGCCAATCAAGCTACTAACTGAGCGCCCAATATTTGCTGGCTTAATTAATGACGCTCTTCTCACTTTCTGCTTTTGAAGCATCTGCTTTAACCTGATCAAACCCATTCCTAGGGTCCCCTAGGTGAAATTATAACTGCAAACCAACCCTCACATGCAAGTAGTCCATTCCACTTTATTACATATGAAAAGGGACACACCAGCATGTTTAAATACGATTTCCAAATCTTTGTTGTTGATTACTGAAATCTTTAATCGAACTAGCAATGAGTGTACATTAGCACTTCTGGTTACATAATGCTGAAAATGCAATACACATAACCTTTTTCTCATAAACATTAGTTCATCATGCTGTGCAAAGATTAACCCCTCTACCTCTAGAACCAGCAATCATGTTGGATAGATGTTAAGACCGTATTTATTTTACTTCTGGCAAAACCTTTTTCTTTTCCTGGGGGTAGAGCGGAGCGGAGACTAGGCCCATCATAAATGGATCACCAAATGCGTAAATCTCCGCTACTATTCGTTGGATATAATGGGCACAGGCCTAAATAGTTGACAAGAAGTTCTGGTTACCTAAGGACTTGAAGAGCCATGGTTGATAGTTGAGATGGTAATGCTGGTTGGGCCTGGCCCGCCAAAAAAGGTGGGCTCGGGCTGGTGAAAGCTAGCCCGCCACCTCTAACCCGTGGGTTTGACGGGCCAGTCCACCTAACCCGCTTTTTTTATTTTTTTAAAAAAATTATTTTATATATTTTTTATTCTTTTCAATCCCGATATTTTTTACAAAGGAAAAAGTAATATTAAATTATATTTTTAGGAAATTGTTGAACACTTAATGAAAAGATTGAAAAAAAAATCATGAAATTATGCAATCTTATATAATAAATTGGATACAAAATAAGAAAAAAAAATAATTTTGAGGATTCCCAACCCACCAACTAGCGGGTTGTTAGCAGGCTAACCCGTCCAGCCTGCAACCCATGGGCTGGTTCGCATTATCATCGTAATGGAGGGAAAGTGAGTGAGTGAGTGATATGAGGTGGAAATGAGAGAGGAGGGAATGTTTTGGGAAGGAGTGAAGAGGACAAGTGGCGTGGTTCCAAAGGGATGTGGGGACAGAGAGGACATTTACTTTTATTGTGAAGTGTGGTGTTATGGATATATAGGATCGTAGGATCAAATATCAGAGCG
>JANTPZ010005904.1:0-13445 GCA_025593235.1 Vachellia pachyceras
CTATTGGATGATTGCACAATAAGTTAATAAAATTAACCAATAACTTTTATTGACTCATTGTGCAACTATAGTAGTCTATGCACGATGAGGAGGCCATTTTCCAAACATAGGTTGATGGAAATGCTTGGGAGGGAACTTGGGAAGTGGAGGAAGCTTAGGAAGAGGCTTCTTGAAAGGAGGCAGCTTCGGGAAAGGAGGAAGAGGTTTGAAAAGGGGATGCTTGTGAATTGGAATATGTGGATGATAAGGAAGTGGCTTCTTGAAAATACAAGGCTTCTGAAATACTACCACAGGAGGAGGAAGAGGTTTCTTATATTCTGGTACCGGCGGAGGCTTCACATATACAGGCACAGGAGGAGGAAGAGGCTTCTTGTATTCTGGTACTGGTGGAGGCTTCAAGTATACAGGTACAGGAGGAGGACAAGGCTTCTTGTACACTGGTACTGGTGGAGGCTTCTCAACCATAGGAGGAGGACAAGGCGTCTTGTACACTGGTACTGGTGGAGGCTTCTTAATTATAGGAGGAGGACAAGGATTCTTATAAATGGGAACGGGGAAGGATAGGTTTATAGACCGGGGCTGGAGAAGGGACCAGTTTTCATAGACCGGGGTGGGAGGAGGGACCGGCTTTTCATAGATTGGGGCAGGAGGAGGGAGAGGCTTCTTGTGAATAGGAGGGAGGACCTTGGAGGTAGAGGTGGGAAAACTTAATGATGAGGGAAGGGGAATGGATGGCCAAAGTGTTTAAAAGGTGCAAGTTTAGGGAGCAATGGATGATGAGGTTTTGGAGGTAGAGGTGGTAGTTTAGGCAAGTGGGGAAGTTGTAGGAAGGCCATCAAAATTTTGAAGTGCAAGTTACTGATGATGAGAACTTGACTCTTCCAAAAATAGGAATATATATATATATATTCTATTTTCAAAATAAGTTAATTAAACTGAAAAAAATGAAAACCCCAAACATTCTACATTCCATACATATTCACGACAAGATAAGCATTACAATCTATACCTCAGAAACTAGCTGGCATGCCCAAAAACCTCGTCGTCTTGGCTGCTGCGGCTGCAACCAGTAGAAACTTGAGAAAGTGGTCCAATAATTCATCATAATTGGAATCAATGGTGATGGGTGCCAACATCAATGACAACAACGAAGGTGGGGTTACTAGTGGAGGGTAGAGATGGTAAATGAAGAAAGAATTGAGATTGAAACTTAGTTCAATGGGTAACCGAATTCCATTGATTTTGATGGAACTGAATTCTATGGGAAACCAAACACACACAAACATGGGTTACAGTTCCAATTCTCCAACCCCCTAGGGGCAAGTTTTCCATTGAGCTTGAATTTCCCACAAACTTGACCCCCTTTTTTTCATATTCACAGCCTCAACATAAGGACAGATTAAAAATTAACGTAGGAAGGGCCAAAATGAAAAATCAGATCTAAGTGGGGGCTAAATTTAACTTTAACTATTTTTACAAATAAAAATACGCTAATTTTGATAGAACTCTGGAATATGGGATCCTTTCTCCCAGTAGAATTTGAGAACTTCCAGAATTCCATGAAGCGGTGTAGACAGATCCATATGAATATCATGATGAAATTCTACGTCAAATTCAAGTCAGATCATTTGTAAACTGCAATTGAAAATGGGAACAGCAGTTTCTCACGTGGTAGTGGCAGACATAGTCCCATGAAAAAAAAAAACCTATCAACCCTATCTCACCAACCAGGATCTTTTGAAAAATTTGTAGAAAATTAAAGAGAACACTTAACAAAATTATTAAATGATCCTTGTCAATCTATGTATCCGATCCCATTACGTGGATAAGACTTGTTTGCATTAACCAACGTCAAATAGCAGCGAATATGAACCCATGTGTCTGCTTTCAATCCCAAGCCTACCGCAACAACCATTACTTGGTGACAGCAACGGCAGCATGTTGTCAAAGGAAAAATAACATCATGGACCAAAGGCCAAAAATCCAATTTCGTCCACAAGAACAGAATCTAGATTGTATTGAAAAGATATCACCCAAAAAAAAAATCTGCCGGTTCACAAAAAAACAGTATTTTTCCGAACTCATTCAATTTCTCTTCTGGAAAAGCTAAACTTCATAGAGGAGGGAAATGGTTAAATTTCCTAAATAAGTTAAAACAGAAAGGCAGCTTCTAAGCCTACAGTTGTGCTACTTCTTTAGCCCTTTTATATTCTCCATCCTAGTTGAGTTACAGGATTCTGTACTCCATGGCTGTCTTGCGCGTGTGAACTTGAGAAGAATTATTTATCCTTCTTCTTTGATTTGTTGTTCGACATGGTATATGCAGTTCCCTGGGAGTAGACATGCAGTAGAAATAAAAGAGAGATTAGAACCCAAATCCAGACTATGATTTAATGGTCTTGGGAGAAAGTATTAATAGATAATGAGAAGAGGATGGTGAGACTTAGCAAGGAAACAGCATTTTACACCAGCAGAATAAGGTGTGATCGCAACAACAGCATATCAAAATTTAACAAAACTTCCTCTTTTTTTTTTTTATTTGGTAAAAGCACAAAACACCTCTCGGTATGATGTTGTGTTTTTTCCAATTATGTTCCTTATTCTGGGAATCAACTAAAGTCACCATGCCATTAAAAAGCACGAAAGCATAAGCACACACCTCAAGCCATTCATCCATTGAGGTAGTCCTCGTCCCAACTTCAACTTTTGCGCCCTTCTTTGTTTTCTACGAAAATATTCATATGCAGATATAAGAATTAATTGGGGAAACATGCAAATAAGTAGCATGAAAAAAAAAATGCTGCCATGGGTTGGAACTATCTTGTTAGCTTCTGTTTCAGTATTGTATACGCATAATGCTTGATAATAACTAAGCTATGACACAGGCATATAAATTAATGAAGAAAGAGCCTTCAATGGAGAAATTCTTATAATTTCCAGGAGTAACGAATTCTTTTACTCAAAATAATTATGATGCCAAGGAAAATCACGGAAACATGATTTCTCATACTTGATTGCTTCTTATTTGATAAGAGTAATTCTTCATTTATTTTACTTCCGCAGCATCCATGAATCTTTATAGTAAAATATTTCATAGTAGCATATACCGAATTAATAGAAAGAGGGTAATGAAACTTAATAATACATAGGGTAAATTAAATTAATGATTTGATCCAGCAAGATTAAATCCATTCAAGGAAAACACACACAAAATAAAATTGTAGCACCTTGGATGCATTTTGAACTTGGCCATAAATCCACAGCGCAAAAAGGACAAGAAGAGCAATTCCAAGAGTAACAAGAAAAACAGATTCCATGCTAAGAAAACTGCTTGCATCAACAACTTCAATAGTGCCATTATAGAATGTGCTTTGGTATGGAAGCTCGTCAATTTCATATATAATGGTTCCCACGAGATCAAAAGCTCCAGGCTGCATATAGGAAAATTATGCATGTTAACACTGATCTTTTTCTGGCATTAATGACCGTGAAATTAAATCTATGAGACTTCCAAAACAATGGAGTTACCTGCAAGAATTGACTCACAGCAAATGTATATGGGAAAGTACCCTGTGCCGAGGCTGGCACAGAAGCATAATTAAAAAGCTGCAATTATAACACAAGGTACCATTAAATTTTACATTTTAAAACAGCCAAACTAGCATAGTATCAAAAGTAGTTCGTCCAGAAGGAATGAGAACAAGCATGTGCTACACTATACCGAGTTATGAATTCAACACATTTCATGCTTTCAGATGGATTTGTAAATCTAAGGTAATTGCGCAATGTCTATTTGAAGGGAAAAGTGGCTACTGCTCTCTGAATGAAAAGCATAGGATGGAAATTATATCAACAAACACATTATCAAGCCCATTTTCTACACTCAGGACAGCTCCCAGCAGCAGTGTCATGGATGCAAAATCTGATGCCCAAATATGCTTGGAAGCCACATTCTCAAGCTTTGTCTTATGAATAAAACAATCTTTGCCTGGTGAAAACTAAATACTAGTGGTTTACTAGCCAAGAGTGTGAGCATGGGCTTGTTTTCTCAAATTTTCCACCAAAAAGAATTTTTTTTTTAGATTCTTGGGGTTCATCATGACACAAGCAAAAAGATAGAGATCAGAGATGAAATCTAGTATTGGATAGTTAGATGTTAACAACAACGAATGTCGAATTAAACATATGCTTCCCCATAAGTCTTGAACATAGATAACAAAAGAAAAGGGAAAAATAAATTCAACATTCAGCATGCAATTATTACCTGGGCAGTAAGATTTTGAACAACATAGTGATGATTATACGGGAAGTGAACACTAGCTTTAATTGTAACAACCTTCAAGTTTGCCTCCCCTGTTTCCAGTTTATACAATGAATTAAATCAGGTAATTTGTCAAAATTTGTGTTCTCCTTTTACTTTGAACATCGTGTAACCAAGGAAGTAGTCAGTAACTAATGTAACACAGCCACCAGGATGAAGAAAGGTTCAAAGAATGAGAAGATAAAAATGAAAGACGTTATAGCCGATCAGTGATTGGTTACCAGTACAAAGTTTACTCGTTGAACAGAGGAACGTGTAACTGCAGCAAAATACATAAACGAGTAACAAATTTGATTCAATTACCATCATTTTTCACACCAACGAGCAGGTCTGTCTCTTCTCCAGCTGGTACCACTAGATTATATAAACAAGTAAGGTTACATCCTCACAAGATAAAAGAAACTCATTGCGAACCATAATTTCGGGCACTGGGATACCATGCTCTTACATTTTGCACCATTCTTCGGGAATACGCAGAGCGTATCAATTCCTGGAGCAGAGGAGTAGCTCTCATCACCAAGATCTCGAGTATTCTGACCAACAATTCCAACATTGCTTGCTTCTTCTTCAGTGGTCTCTGCAGCCTCATCTGAGTCTGACTGGCACCTAGCAACTGGGAAGTAAAAAAGAACCACATTTTTCACTCGTTTGTCGAAACTTGTAATACAAAAGATGTTTAACCACACAATTTTCCAAGTTTTTATCCGTTCTGCCTCATATAAGCAATCAAAGCAGGACAGCACTATATACTCAAGAAAGACCAAGACCTAGAACAAATCAAATCTAAAGCAGTAAAAGGCAGATCAAACTAAAAGGTCAGGTAGAAGATAAGCAGTTGACCCTGAATATGAAATCAGAACGGCAATAAAAACAAATAGTCAACTTGAACAAATCCTGCAGATCATTGCGATAATAAAATGCATGCAACAACTCGATCCTAGCTTAATTAAAATGTGAATTAGAAAGGGACGAAATGGAATAAGATATACGAAGCAGATGCGTATGCAGGAGCTAGATTGATGTGGATCTAGAATTTGAGGAGCAGACCTTGTATGAGGGTGGAAGCGAGGAAAAACAAAGCGAGACAGAAAATCCAAAACTTGTTAACGGAAGCCATGCCCACGTCTAGAAGGGTTGGTGGCGTCGATGCTTCTTATGAGATTGGGGGATTCAGGCTTCCCGCACAAAAATAAATACCCGACAGGCACCAGGTCTTGCTGCAGAGGTGCCGCTACAGCTGGAGTTCCGAAGATGTTGTCGTTTCGATCATTTAAAGATTTGACACGGACTAGTCGATTATTGCTGCTCCAACGGACTTGACCTGTTGAGGAACGGCAGAGCAAAGTCTGAGATATGGGCTTAGATGAGTCGAAACTTGAGCACGGATCATCAGAAGTATTAATTTAAATTTAAGATAGAAAACGTTTAGATATAATCTTATCTCCTCTACATTAAGATAGAAAACGTTTAGATATAATCTTATCTCCTCTACATGTGTCCATTTAAAAAAGCGGTAAAGAAGTGCTTTTACGTAAATCGAGGTAAATATACGAAGAAGATTGTCTCATTTTATAGAAAAACACTGTTGAACGTACTTTTAGAGGCTTGATAAAATTTGCTAAATGGCCATATATCTATGAATTATGAACAGGGAGAATTAATCTCTCACTCCCTATGATTTCATCCGATTTTCAATAATGCCACATTTGGTAGCCTTCAACTTAGCCCATGCAAATGGAATTGAGGTGGGAAATGAAATAATGGGCTGTTAGGTAGCATTGAACCCAATTCTATAGAACTCTCAATTCCATAAAAAGGTTGGAAGTGGGTTACTCATCAGATGCTAGGAATTGGATGGGTTCCATGGAACCTACTTTTTTAAGACTATTATACCCCTGATTGTCCTCCTTTTTAAGACTATTATACCCCTGATTGTCCTCCTTTTAAAGACCATTACACGCCTCCGACGATCCATCCGCCCTCTCCCTTTTTGCTCTCAAGGTCCTCAGCAATTCCCACCCCACCACTCTCGACGTCGACCGCTGTGGTTACCGAGAGATCCAAGTCCTCACTCGGTTGTCCTACCCCTTCCTCCCTTCCCGGAACCGTGCTCGCCGAGAGATCCAGATCCTTCTCTCCGGCAGCCATTCGCTTCTATTTGGCAGACATCCTCTGCGCCCTCGACCATCTTCACGGCATCGAGGCAAATTGATTTTGATGATATGGGGAACAGAGGAAAGAGCATCCAGTTTTTTTCTTTTTAATTTTCGATCGTTCTCATTGTCTCTCTCCCACTGTCGTGAGCGACTCTTCTTTCTCATCTAAGTGGTTTGGTTCACGAAAGATATCTCGCTGAATCCCAGTGACCTGCATTTTGCTTCCCTTTTCGCGGGCTTCAAGCATTTGCTTTAGGAAGCTCAGAAAGCTTGTTCTCGTCGCTTTAGGATGGTAACATTGCTTTGGGTTTGTCGTTCACGCCCATTTATGCTTCTATTGGTCAAGGAGATTCGAGTGGTACACCTTCGATGGAACCTGGAATGAAGAAGCACAGGGGTAGGCCTTCGGGTTCTGGAAAGAGGCAGCTGGATGCTCTTCACTGGGAGAGATTGATTTTGATGATATGGGGAACAAAGGATCAAATAGGAAATCGCCGGAATTTGACGCGATGGCTCCTACCGCACCGGAGAACAAGAAGGGGCTGAAGAAGGCGAAGTCGATAAACGGTGATGGCAGAAAATTTTGTTGATTGAGGGTATATGGGTCTTTTCATATTATAAATATAGATATTAAATTAAAATGATACATCAATTATTCCCGCATACCAAACATGTTTTTAATCTCACTTCCAGTTCTACTTTCAGTTCCACTTTCAATTCCATCAAAATCATTTCCGAGTACCAAATGGGGCATAAGATTCTTATTGTAACTGATAACATATCAAATTCTTTCACTTCCACATGTTTTTAATTAGATCCTCTGATTTTTTTTTATAAGATGCTTATAGATTTATCTAATTTTTAATTGGGTACTCTATATTTTTTAAAATTGTATTTATTAATTTGATTATTTAAAATTAATTTAAATTTTAAATTGATAATTATATAATTTGGAAAAATAAATAATATGATCATTTGGTTCTTAATTAATTTTAGAGTAATTAAATATAACAATATTCCGTTTTTAGAAATTTTTTTTTATGTTTCAAAATTTTTTATTATAAATTATCATATCGAAATAAATAATATATGTTCAAATAAAAATTTTAAATAATATCACTATAAGATTATTATAATAATTACATTATCAATAATCTTATTTATAGAATAAAGAATAAAAACTATAACCACCTAATTAAAAAATCATATAAAATTATAAGGACTTCGTAAATTGAAAAAAAAATTTAAAAGGATCTAATTAAAAAATGGTGAGACTAGGAGAATATGGTAAAAAGGAAAAAATATAGATCTAATTAAAAACAGCCGCAATTGATTAATTATCTTTTATGCATAGGGTTGAGAAGCCCGCGGGCCAACACGCCAGTCCATTTAAAGCGGTGCGGGTTGGGGTTGGCTAAAAATCAGTCCGTTGGGGACTGCCTCTCCCAGACCACACATTCGACCCGCCTCTTTTTATTTTTTTAAAAAATACATATTTTAATAATTTTTATGTTTTTTATCATGGTACTTTTTATAAAGAAAAAAGTAATATTAAAGTCTATTTTTAGGAAATTATTGAAACTTTGTTGATAGAATTGGAAGGAAGATAACATAAATATGCAATCTTATAGAAAAAATGGATAAAAAAACAAAATTTATTTTTATGAAAAAAAGAAAGAGTTGGCCCATTTAAAAAGTTGGCGGGACGTGGGTTAAAGTTTTTCAGCCCATAACTCGTGAGGTGGCCCAAATTTCAACCTACTTGTGCATGTATTTTTAATTTTATTTTTTTCCAATTACTCATCCATATGATAAATAGGTCCAATTTAGACGCCACAAGACATTTTTTTGTGCCATGTGCAAATACAGCACGTGCCTATTGTTATAAGTAATAGATATATACATATATAAATACTAGCATAAATTGCAGGGAGTTGAGTCCCATAGATGGTAAAAGAAACAGATTGTTAAATAGTAACAAAAATGGTAATCGGTAAAAGAATCTCTTTAATTCCATACAGTGACTTATGAGATTATTTCAGATTGATTGAGAGTAAATAAATTAAAGATATATTAAAAAATAGAGGAAATTATTAAGGTAGCTCTAAGAAAAAACCTTACATACAACATAATCTGGATCTGGATATTACTATGCAACAAACAAAAATCTACAATGATTCTGGTAGAGTAACATACTGATAGTGTGTTATGAAAATGAGAAATTTGAGATTTGGGAGATAAACAAAACATGAAAGAAATTGTAAAGAGAAAATGAGTAATTCTTATTCATTTAGATTTCTATCATATGTATTGCATGACTTTCACATACACACACATTCCATTCAACTAAAGATTGCATAGAATAAATACAAATAAATTTTCATGAGTACACAATATTAGCCATTTTGTTATGAAATAAAAATCCCTAAAAATCATTCATAAAAGAGGTTACTATGAATGAGATATGGAAGCCAAATGATTTATTATTGACATACACGTATATAATCTTCACAACAATATTAATATATAATCAGTATCCACGTATTGTTATGAATTATGATTATAATTACAGCTATGCTATAGAAATTGTGTGTACTTGGGAACTCTATTGAGAGAAAGGAGTTTCGTTAGGAGAAATGAGTTTACAGATTTCTAGATGGTTTTGTGAGTTTCAAGATGATTTTTACAGATTTTGATATGGTTTTGTCTCGACTTACGTCCACCGTTTTAGGAACGAAATTCCCAAAGACATTATAACACGTCATTCAATCTTGAGATATTTTACATATTTATTATCACTTATTATTTTTGATAACTGGTAATTATTTTTTTGCCAACTGTTAACTGGTAATTAGATTCCATAAAACGACTTCTTGATTAGTTATGTGACAAGCTCGCGCGTGCGCGCGTCTACAAGCCTCCCTCTCTGTCCAACCCTGTGGCTGCATCCCTTTTCACTTGTGAGTTTTAACTGGAAGCCACAAACCACAATATATCTACTTAGCTATTTCAGCAGGCGAGAGCAGCAGTCTCAGTCACCACCAATAACGAGAACCATCGCTAACTTGAAACGAGGCCAATCCCGTCGGAAAGCAAAGGATTTTCCCCTCCTGCTCCAATGGCAGTAACTTCAACTTCACTTGCATCCCAACTCTCTGGCCCCAAATCCATCTCTTCCACCTCCGTTGCCCCCAATTTCTCTGGTCTCCGCCGCTCCTGCTCCAAACTCGATTACTTCAACTCTCAATCTGTGTCCTCCGCTCAATCCTTTCTTGAAAATGTTCATTCCACTCTCCGGCTCTCCTCATCCGGCAAGGCCTGCCGTGGCGTTATCACTATGGCCGGCTCGGGCAAGGTATGTCCCCCCCCCTCATAGCAGTTTTTATTTTGTCAACGTTTTTGTGGAGTTAAGATCTTCGCGGGGTTTTAATTTCATAGCTTTTGATGGTTGAGACTTGTACTAAGGGTTCTTGGTGTTTCTTCATGGAATGTATTCCTCTTAAATGTGGATTCCTGTTTATCAGTCATGTGTTGTTTTTTGTTTACCTGAGTCTTCTATAGCTGCTTTTAGTTTCTTCTGAAGTTAATCCTTTGGAAAATGGAGTATAGAAAAAGCTGTAGATTGGACCGAGTTTTGGCTGCGATAATTACTTGGGAACGACTATGGCTTTTCCTTCTTTCTTTTGGGTTGAAATGGTCATCGAACAATATCATAGCCTTTGTCACCAAGTGTGACTTGGATCCTTCTTCTTACCGTTATCTTAATTATTATTAAAGTTATGGTACAAAGTATTGTTGGTATCGCTCCATCCACATTTCAAGTTCGAAAGGGCTTTTCTGATTGTGAGGACTTGTGTTAGCGGTTTTTATAAAACTATTCATGAGTTAAATTAAAAGCATAACTTATGAATTACAATGATCTTTTGCCATGCTTTTAGTAACAATGAGATGAAAAGCGATTTTTTCATGAATCAAGCATCTATAGAATTATTGACTGTTGTTGACATCATATGGTTTCAATTTTTATTGCTTATCCATGTCGACTTGGTAGCTTAATTCTTAATCTTTTTTCTTTTTTCCGTTGCAGTTCTTTGTTGGTGGCAACTGGAAGTGTGTAAGTATATTCTTCCTCGCGCATCCCCCCCCCAATGGTTCCCGTCCATAAAATTTTTGAATAATGGAAAAGTTCTATTCCCTATAAAATTGCATTCCTTACAGTTTTGCAATTTAAGTGTTTAACTTTGCCATTCTCAACCAAAACATATTCGTGAAAGTAACGGCATGGACCTTGCTTTAAGAAGACATGCTTTATTTAAGAGGGTTGCTGCACGATCATTATTTTATTCCATAGTTTTCTTACATTTTTACTCATTACCCCACTATTACAAATTCCCCAAACACGGGCTGTTAACTAGTCTCTAGTTAATACGATATGTAAATGGCCCTTTCCTTTCTTCATTTCTTCTGCATTTTCTCCTTCCTGAAGCCTGAAATAGCAGCATGGGCTGCGTAGTACTGTCTCTTATTTCATCAATAGCATCACCATCATAGTCAAAACTTATTTCTAAAAATTTCAAATTACCCTTCTAATTATATAATCTTTTTGTGCATAAAGCAAACACTGCATGGACTACTATGCACTACCCGCGTATTCTGCATATTTATTGGGTAAAACTCAGTGCTATTACTTGGATGTACAGATGAACTGTGGAAATTTTGTAAATAGTACAAGGAAATTTCATTAGTTTTATTCCTTGCTAACTATGTGAAGCAAATCTAGACAAGATAACTCACCAGTCTCTCTGTCTTGCCGTTAAATATATTCAACAAAATCTCATGTAAGAATTATCTGGCTGCAAGACTTTCCTTCTTGGTTTGACAAATATCCTTCCACCTATTAGCTACTTTTGTGAATCATCAATTTTAGTGTCTCTTGATGTTTCTGAGATAAGTAATTAGTTATTCTAATGTTTTCTTTGTACTTTTTCCTGTGTGGGTCCCTTGCTTGATATGACCATGAATTTCTGATGCATTTCCTTTAGTTACATTACAATTACTAGTTTTTCCAGTTCCCATGATTTGTGTTGAACTATTTCTTGTGTTTGACATTTATTCAGCCTGATTGTTGAGCACTTAAATTTCCTTTGATGTCCGGTGAAATCATTAATGCTATGTGGTTACATAGGTTGTATTCTTTAATATTTTATCCGCAAGTAAAGTTTTGTTGTTGTTTTTTTTTTCTAGAATGGCACAAAAGACTCTATCAGTAAGCTTGTCTCTGACTTGAACAGCTCAAAATTGGAGCCTGATGTTGGTGAGATATGTTAAATCTTCAACTTGATGCCTTTTCAATTGAGAGATGTAGACAATATCTAAGTAGACTTGCATTCTGCTTGCTATTGACTTCTCAGAATCTGGAAATGAAGTTGACCCAGTTGTTTAAATTGAAAATGAGGTTATCTAATCATGCTGATATATTTGAGAAGCACATGATATGGTAAATATGCTATCCCAATGGTGTTATAAATTATAGTGGTCTCCATACTCCATCTCATAAAGAAGTTAATGCAAAGAGTGTGGAC
The DNA here is from genome assembly GCA_025593235.1 of Vachellia pachyceras. Lineage (NCBI taxonomy): Eukaryota > Viridiplantae > Streptophyta > Magnoliopsida > Fabales > Fabaceae > Vachellia > Vachellia pachyceras. Next base: position 12,060 of record JANTPZ010005904.1, read on the forward strand.
ATAGGAGTGCAGTGGCCACCTCAAATGCATGATTAGACTACTCTGTGTTAGAAGATATCCAAAATGGTGTGATAACTTTGATACCTTGAGGTGCTCACTCACTCCTGCACATAACAGAAATCGGACAACCTAATCATTTGTGCCAAAAGGATTTAAGAATCGGTGTGCGGTAGCCGCCTCAATTCATGCATGGCCTGCTTTAAGTGAAAGCCTCAATTTATTTTGAAATACCATTTGCCTAATTTTTGTAAATGTTTGGTGCAGATGTTGTTGTTGCACCCCCCTTTGTGTACATCGATCAGGTGAAAAACTCAATCACAGATCCGATTGAGATATCTGCCCAGAACTCTTGGGTGGGAAAAGGTGGTGCTTTTACTGGAGAAATTAGGTTAGCTTCTTTCCTGTCAAGCTTGGCATGCTAATCAGTGATTGGATCTTTTACTGATGCAGAATATTAGGTCTGTTGGATGATAATTTTATATGCACTTAAAAAATTGCCTCAATAGTTATAAGCGAACAATTTTTGTCTGATCATCATGACTTTAGTTCCCTAGATTCTTAGTTCATGATTGAGGTCAACATAATCAAGTTTAGCCTGCATTGTGCCAATGTTGTGAGTATGACTTTTATTAAAGACTGAGCTAGCATACAGTTTGTACTTATCTTCTATTGCTCATTTTCTTAACTGCACTGGTCTCTAATTTGCATCACAATTTCCTCTTGGTGACTCCACCCGTGGATAGATTATTTCAAGCTTAAGATAATTTTTTCCCAAGTTTTTTTAAAGTAAATGGCGGAAGTCACTTGTTTCCATTTTAAAGTAAATAAAATCAACTCATTTGGTTACTAACTACCACTTGACACTTGTAGCGTGGAGCAACTTAAAGACTTGGGCTGCAAGTGGGTTATTCTTGGACATTCTGAACGGAGGCATATTATTGGAGAAAATGATGAGGTGAACATTTTCAGATATGATTTCTACAGTATTTCTCATAGAAAATAATACTAAGAGATGCAAAATGGTCAAGAAATTAACTGAAGCTCTGCCAACCAGTTTATAGGAAAGAAAGCTGCCTATGCTTTGAGCCAGGGCGTTGGGGTGATAGCATGCATTGGGGAGCTTTTACAAGAGAGGGAAGCAGGGAAAACTTTTGATGTTTGTTTCCAGCAGTTGCAGGCTTATGCAGGTGAGGTTTTTAATCTTGATTTTTCTTTATATTCTGTCTCTACCTTTTGAGGATAAATAAGTTAGAAGGTGGGGGGAGATTGCAGTTTGCTCATGTAACGCTTGCTACGTTCGCTGTGCACAGATGCTGTACCTAGCTGGGACAATATTGTTATTGCATATGAGCCAGTATGGGCAATTGGAACTGGCAAAGTGGCCAC
>JANTPZ010005905.1:0-16793 GCA_025593235.1 Vachellia pachyceras
CAGGAGTAACTGCTGAGGTTGTTAATGAAGGCTGGTAAGGTTGTTAATGACAACCTCAGCAGTTACTCTTAGGACCTTATAGTAATTTTTTGAATCTTTGGGACCTTTCATTCATTAATTCTCCTATTTTGGACTTAATTGTAAATTTCCCAAAACTTATCTACAATCAAGTCCTTGTTGATTGCCTTTGAATAATGAAGGACAGACTGAAATGAAGAACCTTATGAAGTATAGTCTTTACATCCTTGGACTGTAAGTCGCCCACACCAAATCCAATCCAGCTCAACTTTGGGCTGGTGTCACACTGGACTAGATCTCAGGCTGCCTTGTTCAAGCCAAGGTCTATATCAAACCTGACTTCATGTTAGCTTCAACCCGGTTTGGTTTAGTCCATGCACTGATACACACTTATAATAAGAGTCAGTTGACTTTTTAAAAGATTAAATAACATAATTAATTGATATATTTAATTTATCATTCTTCTCTAAATTAATTTACCTGATTTATAAACTGATATATAATCTTGTGATAAAAATCAGATAAAGTAATATAAAAACTTTCTTATATGTGAGAGGAATTGGTTCAATCCTATTTATAAGGAAAATTACTATAACATCCTAAAGAAAAGAGTTCATTACTTCATTACAAAAAAGTCAAAATGATAAAGAGTATAAATCTATTGAACTTTTACTTATTAAATATCCACCACTCACTTCACTGCAAATGGAACTTGCAAGTGCTAGACGATGAAAGATGGAAGCAAGGATTCTCTCCTGCGCAACTGGATCCTGCAAACTCCTGTGCAGGACCTGTGGTTTTCGTACGTGGCAACAAGCCACAGCGATGCCAAGTGTACTTCCATACCCCGGTTTCTGTCCAAAACATCCGTGGGTTTAGTTAATTTATCAGAAATAAATGGTAGATAGCTGGTTAAATTTGTTTTAAATTAAATTTTGTTTTCAACTTTTCGCATATTAAATGAGATGTTGAAGTAGAGAGGAATAGAATGAGTCATTTAAACATTAATTTTGTGGGAAAAATTGATAAATAATCATCAATTACACTCCAAGAAGTGAATTGTTATTATATAGTAACTAGTAAAACATTATTCTAGAAATGATTTAGATCATATTTATCCTAACTTTATAAAAGTGTACTCATGTAAATCAATAAATAACTCATTTCATTTATTACATACCTTGTAGACGGTAAAATACGTTATAAAATTAATATATACCACAAATATAAATAGATACTCATAATATGGACTGGAGGGGTAATTCAAAAGGGATGACATGAATAAAAAAAATTGAAATAATCACACTTTATGATTCCACGCTGAGTTTTAACTTTTCAACTATGAGTGTTTGAATTAGTTTATTTTCAGTGATTTTACAAAATTTAAAAATATGAAAGGATTTTTATCTAAACTTATATGAAAATTTTTTTAGTGTTTTTCAAAATCAAGCACTAAGATTTTTATGGTTCAAATTTTGGAGGCCAACATTTTTATTATATAGTGGTGTACTTAATTAATCACCAATAAACATTAATTCCGAATCGAATTAAGTCATAGGGATCGGTAGCTTCGGTGGATATCGAACGTAGAAATAAAAAGCTGTCAATATGCTATTTAGATTTATGATCAATCGCAAAATATCTTCTTGGTCTTGGAAATCTGAGCATGTTGAACGGAATGTGCCAACATGGTGACCCTAAGATGTTGAGGTTGCATATTTATTTCTTCAAACTGATTCGATTTAGATTGTTCAAAACATATATATATTGATATATAGCCCTTTGTTTTCAAACTTTCAGAAAATTAATCTTTCAGAAAATTAATCTTTTATTCCTTACTAAAACAATTTAATCTCATAGTTTTGATTTGTCTGTAACATAGTATTTTAACTTTAGTTCAGTATAGTGCATCTTAGTTTCTGTAATTTTAATTCGGTTATATTTCTATCCATGAATTTGGTTCAATGCAACTTAATTCCTACAATTTAACCATTCAAAATACTAATCTCTATATTTTAAAAAATAAAATTATATATTACATGAAACTTATGAACTAAATTGTTAAATCGCCACAATAATAAATATTGAACTGCAGTAAGTTAAAGTTTAAAAACCAAATTTTAATTGAGTAGAAATTAGAGAGATGTGAGGTGAGGGAAGATAGGAATTTGCATTGTTTGATTTATGAAAGGTGATGGGTTTTTAATAATCCCTTGTTAGTCTAAGGGGGAAGCAAAGGGGAGGGATAATAATTTACCATTCAACCATTATACATTGGTTTATATTTATATATATATGTGTGTTATATAAATTAATTTACACCTTAATTTAATTAATATATTTTTAAAATAGAATAATGAAATAAATAATTAAGATTCTTAAATCCTTTTACATTTGAAGGATAAAAATAAAACATTACTCTATTTTTGTTCGCAGAGAATATGCCGCGGTCAGAAAGAAATTAAAATATCATATGTGCCAGAAGAGAAGGAGGCAAACGAGACAGAGTAGAAACCAATGGATAATAACCAACTGAATAAAGGCTCAATGGAATACCATTGCATTCCGAGCACCCACATATATTGGCTACAGTAACTGTACGATTACAATAGGATAATGCCATCTGTACATTAATAGAGTATTCTATACTTCCTATAAAAAGCAACTCCTATCAGCTAATAATATTAACAGTAATACACGAATATATTAATTAGTGACAGGCTATTACACAGATAATTCTAACTCCCTCCTTTTGCTTCGAGCTCTCCTCTATTATGAGAAGCAAAATCAGTAACACCCAGTTGTTCTCGTAACTGACAGAACCTTGGGAAAGGAAGAGGTTTTGTCAAGCAATCAGCAAGCTGGGCCTTGGTAGGAATATACTGGACTGAAAGTTTATTTTGCAACACTTTATCCCTTATGTAGTGAGCATCAATTTCTATATGCTTGGTTCTAGCATGATAAACTGGATTAGAGGCAATGGCTGAGGCACTAGTGTTGTCACACCAGATCACAGGAACTCGCTCCAAGTTAATTTTCAGCTCAAACAACAGTGAAACAATCCAGGATACTTCTGCAGCTGTATTTGAGAGAGAGAGCGATACTCTGATTATGTGCTGGAGCGTGAAACTACTCTCTGCTTCTTGGAGGACCAAGCAATCAGTGAATTTCCCAGGAAGATACAGAAACCACCCACAGAATGTCTATCGTCAGGGCATGCAGCCCAGTCAGCATTCGAATAGGCAGTCAAGCTAATGCTCCTTGAGGGTGTCAGTAGGATTCCTAGATCCATTGTTCCCTTTAGATAACGCAGGACTCTCTTCACAGCTATCCAATGCTCAGTGGTAGGATTAGACATATATTGACTAAGTTTGCCAACACAAAAACTTATATCAGGTCTTGTGTTGCAAAGATACTGCAATGCTCCAATAGCACTCCTATAAGTTGAGGAATCTTCAAGAGGAATGCCATGATCAGCTGTCAAATGCTTACCCAACGCCATAGGAGTGCGCACAGGTGAGGCATGACTCATTTGAAATCTGTCCAGGATGTCCATAATGTATTTCTTCTGTCTTAGAAACAATCCCTTATTGCTCCTTTGAATTTCAATCCCCAAGAAGTAGTGAGCTTCTCCCATGTCCTTAAGAGCAAACACTTTGTGGAGTTTGCGAATGAACAGATGCAAACTCTTTGGATTGCTACCAGTTACCAAGATATCATCTACATACACTAGAATTATCACAACTTGCACTTTATCAACATAGACAAACAAGGAAGAGTCACTCTTTGAGTTACAGAATCCCAAACCCAGTAGAGTTCCTTTCAACTTATCATACCATGCCCTTGGTGCCTGCTTAAGTCCATAAATAGCTTTGGACAACTTGCGCATATAGTTAGGGTAAGTGGTATCCACAAACCCCTCAGGTTGCTCTATAAACACATTCTCAGCCAGAAATCCATTCAAAAAGGCATTATTTATGTCTAGTTGACGTATGGTCCAGCCAAAAAATACAGCAAGAGCAATTACAATTCTTGTGGTTGTAGATCTTACCACAGGGCTGAAAGTCTCATTGAAATCCACACCGGAAGTTTGCTGGAAGCCTTTCGCTACTAGTCTAGCCTTTTGCTTGTCCAATGTCCCATCAGCTTTATACTTAGTTTTGAAGACACATTTAGAACCTACAATATTTTGTTGTCCTGTGTAAGGAACAAGTTTCCAAGTATTATTTCTGACAAGTGCATCATACTCACTCAACATAGCTTGCTTCCACAAGGGTTGGGCTAGAGCATCGGCAACGGATTTTGGTTCTAATAGTCTAAGAGTTGCTGAGCCAACAAATGGTAATTTCTTCTTAAAAATACCGTGCTTACTTCTAGTCAGCATAGGGTGTTTGTTGTTGTTGGTACTGTTGTTACCAACTGAATTGCTGCTGGAATCAGGCACAATTGCAGTATGTTGCTGTGCAGAATCAGTATCAGATGAGTTGTGATGCACCATAGAACTATCTGGAATGCTATCATTATGAATAAGCTGCGCATGATCCTGCCCAGAACTTGCAGATGCTGAAATTTCAGTACTGTTAGTAGAATCACAGTTGCCATAAGGTTGAGAGCTAGACATACCAGAATTTGAAGCACACGGCTAAGAACTAGACATGGTATTATTAGAACCAGAAGTGTCAAAATTAGGGATAATATTAGAACCAGAATTGATATGAGCAGTCCCTCTAAACTCCTGTGATGATTCCATAGGAAAATGAGAAAAAGACACAATTTCATTTTGAGAAGAAGGCTTCACTGAACCTGTAAAACCATCAGCAAATGGAAATATTGACTCATTAAACACCACATGTCTTGATATATACACTTTCCCTGAAGAGCTGAGACATTTGTAACCCTTGTGCACTCCACTATAGCCCAAGAAGACACATTTGGTACTGTGGAATAGAAATTTCTGATTATGAAATGGTCGCAAACAGGGATAACAGGCACAACCAAAAACTTTTAGATATGAATAGTCAGGTTTCTTATGATAGAGCACTTGCAACGGAGAAACACCCTTCAAGATTTGTGTTGGCAGTCTCTTAATTAGAAACACAGCAGTGGAAAAAGCTTCCCACCAATAACACAATGGCATTTGAGCTTGGGCAAGTAAAGTTAGTCCAGTTTCCACTATATGTCGATGCTTTCTCTCAATTCTTCCATTTTGGGCTGAGGTATAGGGACATGAGTGACAAAAAATAATACCACACTCATCAAGCACAGAGTGAAAAGTCCTAAATTCACCATCCCAATCACTTTGAAGGACTTTGATCTTTTTGTCAAATTGGTTTTCAACCATGCTCTTGAAATGTTTAAAAACATTAAGTGCTCCATCCTTTGATTTTAATGGATATATCCAAGTATGCCTGCTATAGTCATCTAGAAAACTAATGTAATACTTGTGTCCACCAGTAGAGCATAAAGGAGCAGGTCCCCATAGGTCAGTGTGAATCAGAGATAGAGGTGCATCAGCTCTAGAGTGGGATAAAGAGTAAGGCAAACGATGAGACTTGCCTAATTGGCAGGATTCACAAAACTTAAAATCATTCTTATTCATATGCTGTAAAATCTTACAATCAGATATGACCTGACTCAAGACTTTACTATGGGGATGGCCAAGTTTCCTATGCCATGACTCTATCACAGAAACAAAAGCATAACTAGGACTCTCAGATGTATTTCGACTTCTAGCTGAAACAAAATGTGGAGGACAGGGACAAGGTTGAGCTGGGTCTGCAAGCCTATACATGCCACCACTTGGAGATCCATGTGCCAAAACTTGGTCAGTTTGCAAATCCTTCACAAAGCAGCCGTGTGAGTAAAAGGAGACATAAACTGGATTATCATCAGTCAATTTCTTAATGCTTAGCAAATTTTTGGTCATTTCTGGAACAACCAAGACATTCTTCATTTTAAGTGATTTAGAGCCAGCATATTGCAACATAGACATTCCAGATCCTTTAACAAACAACGAATGACCATCACCAACAAAGAGTCTATGATTACCTGTGTTATCGACTTTAAAGTCTACACACTCAGATGAGGAGGCAACGTGATGAGTTGCTCCACTGTCTAAATACCAGGCTGGGTCGTTCAGGGTCTCATTTGTTGCTGTAAGGGCTGATGCAACTGGAAAGGAGCTAAAACCACTGGTCTTCTTACCAGCAGAGGGACCATCGTATTCTTTATCAAAGTGCCGGTAGCATGAACGCACCTCATGTCCAAACTTCTTGCACAATTGACACTGAGGTTTCTCTTGAGCTTCAGTTTTCACATCAGCAACCCATGTTCTAGGAGTCCCACGACCTCGAGTCCTGTTTCTGTTACCACGGGCTCTCTAGAAACCACGACCACCTCAATTTCCCTCAGATCTCACTGCCATGTTAGCGAAAGCATTCGTGACGGAGATGGTGCTGTTCAACTGCTCCAATCTTGCCTCAAAGGTCACGAGTTTCAAATGGAGTTCAGCGCAACTTAGGTTGTCTTTATCAGATAGGTAGACAACGAGCGGGTTGTAATCAGAATCAAGTCCAGAAAGGACCTAAGCAACGAGATCCTCAGGAGAAACAGGGCTCCCAGCGACTGCAAGTTTGTCGGCGAAGGACTTCATTTTGGTCAAAAATTCCTCCATCCTCAACGAACCTTTCCTCATACGCTGAAATTCATACTTAAGCAGCTGAACGCGTGCCTTGGCATTAACTCCGGCTAAACTCTTTGCTGCAGTCCACAACTCCCGAGCCGTCTTGCATCGAGTAAGTTGAGAAGCAATTTCCACAGTCATTGAACCATAGAGCCACGCCAGGAGAATTTGGTCGGTGACCTGCCAGTCGTCGAAGGCAGGATTAGGAATAACGTCAGCATTCTCATCTAGAGATACTCAGCAGGCACAGCTGTGGTGCCAAAAATGTGCCCTTCAAGTCGATGTCCACGGATAACTGGAAGCAGCAACGATTCCCAGAGAAGGAAGTTGACTCCATCAAATTTTACCGATCCCACCTGGCTCAGGGAAGTAAAAAGAGGAATAGCTTTCATAGTGATGACCGGCGTCGAAGATGAAGCGGGAAATGAACTGTGCTGAGCAGGGGTGGGAGAGCGAGCAGCGATGGGTTGTGGGGTTGGGACTGAGTTTCCAGAGGATTGAGACGTCTGCTGCGTAGGTGGGGCGTTCGCAAGAGGAGGAGTAGCCATGACGTATGTCCTTCTTGCTCTGATACCAAGAAGAGAAAGAGGCAAACGAGACAGAGCAAAAACCAATGGATAATAACCAACTGAATAAAGGCTCAATGGAATACCATTGCATTCCGAGCACCCACATATATTGGCTACAGTAACTGTACGGTTACAATAGGATAATGCCATCTGTACATTAATAGAGTATTCTAGACTTCCTATAAAAAGCAACTCCTATCAGCTAATAATATTAACAGTAATACACAAATATATTAATTAGTGACAGGCTATTACACAGATAATTCTAACTGTGCCCATCACAAAACAAAATATCACATGTGTGTGAATGTGTGGGCACATAGGTGCCACCAACACACACCCACACACAAAAAGAAACATCGATAGATAACTATCACTGACAAAATTACAGATTCACATCTTCCAATAAAATCAAGCTCCATTAATTGAGCTTAATTAATTAGTGCGCCGTGATTAATAAAACCTTACGAATTTAACTTGGTTATTCTCATGTTTCATGCTATGGAATACAGCCTTTGATCGGATAGCATTGATGGGGGCAGAAGCATAAAAATCAGGCTACGGTTGAAACAAATCAAATTTGAACGTCAAGATTCACTTGAGTTTTACGTTACCTAAAAAAATGTTGTAGAGGTTTAGACATGTTCAGAAAATGTCATTAGAGGCATTAATGAAAAAGGTTGATCAAGCAGTATAGAATCCTTTAAAAAAAAGATAGATGAAGACCGAAGCTTATACTCAATAAGATTATAGAGATAAATCTATCAATTAATAATCTATCCAGAGATATGATCTATAATATAATACAATAGTATGGTGAGATCCATAGAGTCGATTTCACCTAATGGGATAATATTCCGTTGCTGCCATTGTTGTTTAAATTTAAATATTTAAAAAATTTGAATTTTTCAATATATTATTTTAATAAATTCATGTGGAACTGAATTTTTTACTATAGTATAATAAATATAAATCATATTGTATTAATTGCCTTTTATCCCAATTTCAATTTGTAAAAGTGAACTAGGATAAAAACAACCTTTTTGTGCGTTAATCTAAAGTCTAAACAAGTTGGATTGATTTTAGTTTCCAACTGGAATATCTCTACGGTGGTTAATGTTTTTAATATGGTTCACTTTTGTTTATAAGGAAAATGATAGATACATGATAGATACCGGAGATAAAATAGATCAAAATAATTAAGTTGGGATCAAATAATCTAACTTTCAACTTGTTTTTATGTTAATGACCGATAAAGTATAAAAATATTACTAAATGCATACCAACATTCCAACTAATTAAACTGAACACTCCAATCTAAATTAGTCCCTTCATCGAGGACAGATTGGTTATTATTATTATTATTGAAGCAATTTATTCCATAATGAGATAAATAAAACGACTCGGACATAGAGAATTAATTAACATTATATTTATGAGTTTAGAGTGTAGGGATGCTTTGTTCGTTTCGGAAGAAATTGAGAGGATCAACTTTGGTCTTAGTGTAAACCAACTTGTTGAAGTTGTCCTTGAAGTACATAAGTCCATAAACTTTTCCTTCTTCGTAGGAATCTTTACCATTGTGGTTGATTCCCAAGTCAAGATCTTTATAGTTTAGGAATGCTTCTCGAGGATTCTTGGACACAAAGGGAGTCATGAAGCTATGAAGTTTTCTGGTTAATTCTACGTAATAATCTGCTAGCTCTTTCCCTGCCTCATTCCAATCCGCTAGATATTGTATCTGTTCAACACATTATACAAAATATTTGAAATAATCATTAACATAACTCCAAGAATTAGAATATATTAAACAGTCCAGGTCCACTAAATGGAAAATAAACTGGAGGAATATATCTTAAAAGTTAAGGCAAACATCAAATTAGACTTCAAACTATTTTAATAGAGAGACGAATTTAGTGTGCGCGCGTCTCAAAAAAAAAATCTAATAGTGAGCCCCACCAATCTTTTTTAGTAGTGTTGTGTTTCCATTTCACATGTGAGGATAATGCTTTAATTTTTTTTTTTGGTGGACAGAATCCACCCAATATTCAGTATCATTAAGACCCTACTAATTTGGATCGATCGTTACATATCTAGAACTCAAGCTCGACTGCTAGCTAAGAATGTGGATATTTGGGCTGTGTGGGTGAATGTGGATATGTATATATTAATTGTAGTTTCCATAATTAAATAGCCCAAGAATTTTATTCCCTCAAATCCATGGCCTCTAGCTAGAAAAATTATTTGATTCATAATATAAGTTAGTTAAAAGAATAATTAATGTTCATTCGACAATTGTATCTCCTATAAGTTAGTTAAAGAATAATTTATATTCATTTGACAATTGCATATCCTCCTATCATATTTATAAGTCATTTTTCAACATGTTTTATATAAATTAAAGAAAACTTTAAACTTTATTAGCTATATCTTAAAATATGCATAGACTTTTGAATTCAGATAAATTTTTAAATGTACCTTCCATAAATTGCCAGCACGATGAGGGAAAGGAGTTGCGGTGGCTGGAATCTCAGCCATTCGTCCACCATAAGGATTGAAATACATAACTACGTGCTTCAACTCAATCATCTTCTTCCATATCTCTTCAAAACCTTCTTTAGGAATTGGTTCCTTTACGAAATCAGACTTCCTTTTCAAGTATGTCTGTACCTGTGGTTGCCTATCCAGAAAAATCTCCACAGGTTTTGTGATACTAATGTTACCCCAAAACATCATCGATCTAATCCAGCTTGTTTCTATACAATCCGATTTCTTCAAACCCAATTCTGGGAAGCCCTGGTTCGTAATAGAAAGAAGACTATTGGATTTACCAAGGAACATGGCTATGAACGTAACCTTCACAGTCTCCTTCGTCCCGTATTGAGTAGCATTAACCACTTCAATAATAGTCCTAATGAAAAGGTCATTATCAGTACGTGGGGCAAAGTGTTGCCACTTGTATATTATATCCGTCGCATTTTGCTCTATTGTCCTAGCAACTTGGAACACAGTAACAACCTGTGGGACTCGTACGATTTTCACTGTGTATGAAATTACGACTCCGAAACTACCTCCTCCACCGCCTGTAATTGCCCAGAATAGATCTTCTCCCATAGATTTTCTATCAAGCAATCTCCCATGAACATCAACTATTTGTGCATCAACAACGTTATCCACCGTCAAACCGAATTTTCTCATCATGCTCCCATAACCACCACCACTTATATGTCCTCCTACACCAACTGTGGGACAAACACCAGCTGGGAAGCCATGGTTTTTGCTCTTCTCCCAGATTCTGTAGTAGAGCTCGCCGAGAGTCGCTCCGGCTTGTACGAAAGCCGTCTCGGTCTCTATGTCGACATGGATGGACCTGAGATTGAACATATCAAGGATGAAAAATGGCTCTAAGGATGTGTATGATACGCCCTCATAGTCGTGGCCCCCACTTCGGATCTTCATCAGTAAGTTGTGCTTTTGGGCACAAATAACGGCTATCTGAACATGGGAGACATGTAAGGGAGTGATAATAAGGTATGGTTTTCTGGTATATGAGTTGTTGAAACGGAGGTTTCTGATGTGGGCCTGTAATACTGAAGTGAAATAGGTATTATTTGGGGTGAAAATCGCCGAGGCTATGGGGTCAGAGTGTTCGGAATGACTGAGAAGGCAATGTATGAAATTGTTGTGAGAGGAGGACGAAGAAGAATAAGAAGCTGAGATTTGTGAAGGTTGGTAGAGGAGGAGGATGGAAAGGAATGAGAGGAGTAGAATTCTATGATGATCCATTTTTGAGGTATCTTGCTTACGATTTGACTTATCTCAATTGATTGTATTACCAGCGTTGGGAACAGCGATATGACTATTTATAATCGTTTTGAGGTTAAAAAAAAAGGAGTTTAGAGGTTTCTTCTTTCTCCGGTCAAAAAAAAACAGATGTTTCTTCTTTTTACTTTAATTTATATACCGTCCATAAGTCAAATTTGAGGCAAAAGTCATATTGTATGATACAATTTTTGTGTGGACTGAGCAACGGGCATGGCCAGCCCGTCCCCTGCCCACTTAGAATTACACGGGTTTGAGCTGTGCCCAAACCCGGTGGTTGCCCGTTTAGGCCCGAACTAAACGGGCTTCCCTAAAACCCGCTGAGTTCGGGCAGGTTAACGGTGCAACTCATTAATTTTTTTTTTAACTCCATTCCTGGCACACAAAAAGGGCTCGCCTTGGTTCTGAGCTTTGCACCTCCGTTGCTAGGCGAGGAAGCGAAAAAGCTCAGAGGTTAGGGCAGATCTACAAATGGGATAAATGGAGTATCCATCCCTGCAATTGAGCTTCTATTTCATTTTCATCCAACTTATTCTACAAAACGTTGGTATACAAATGCATGAAATTCCTGAGGATGATTGATGTGAACAAACCTGGATATCGTGCTTCTGATGAGCGCAATGAAGACGATGCAGTAGAAAGATCTAAAAATGAAATCGAGGAATTGGACTGTTTAGATCCAGATCTGTTGTGCCATCAGATCTTCCCCACTCGACGAACACGACGGCCACAACTGGAGCGAAGCAAAAGGCCAGTACAACAGGGCGAAGAGCGAAGGCGAAGGATGAAGAATGAAGGTAAAGCAAACAAGGGGAGACAGCGAGCAGCCGATGACGAGACTGAAGAAGATGCGGCGGTGATGAAGGACTAAAGGTCACGAGCATGAGACTGAAGAAGTCAATCTGTGGAGGAGACGCGACGGTGGCGCCTATGGTGATGAAGGACCGAGGGTCACGAGCATTAGACTGAAGAAGTCAAGATGTGGATGAGAGGTGACGGCAGCGATAAACGACTGAGGGTCGCGACTCACGAGCACGGACTGAAGCAGGCAACTGGAAAGTGAAAATGGTTGAATGTTGAGAAAAAAATTAATGTGTAGCCAAGTTGATAAAAAAAACATGTCCAACATTCAGTGGGAATCAAACCCCGTATCCCAATGTTTTAAACCTACCCATTTACCATTGTACCAAGATTGACAATTAGTTTGTGAGGCCAAATATATATATTATTATAAAACAAGAATATAAAATTATTAAAAAATATAAACGGGCGGGCACGGGCAGCCCGAGGGTATGCCAGTAGCCCGTCCCGTTTAACACGGGCGGGCCCAAACGGGCAAAAACCACACCGGGCCCGGGCATGTTCACCAGGTTCCAATCATTTGCTCAGCCCTATGTGCATATACTGACATTGAATTCCGTTAAATACTGAATCCCCTATAAATAGAGGGTTATGATTCCGAGGTTAGTTAGGATTGTCAAAAATTGCCACCTTACTTTCCCAATTGCAGGCTCTCCTATAATGATAAACTGGTCGATCTGCCCGTTCCAACAATCACATTTATAGATTCAAGTACGTTTTCGCAATACTCTAGAATACACCATTGAACTATTATGGCTTAATTATAATCTAACAAGTGACGTCAGAGTCAACATATCAGGTTCTTTGGAATAAACTACTATTCGGTGCAACACATTGTGCGTGTTTGGGAATCTGTTAAGAGAGTAATTTTACGGATTCCAAGATAAATATGTGAGAGGAGTTTTGTCTCAACTTACTTGTAATGTGATTTGATGGTACAAACCAAACATTTTTCATTGGGATGCGATTTTGAGTTTCATCATTTTCCGGATTCAGAAATATATATATATATATATTCTTCAATCCTAGAACCTTATGCTTTTTTTGGAATTCGAAATTTTCAATTCCCTGAATCCCGTGGATCGAAAACCATCGCCTTTTCGTCCGTAATCGGTAATCCCTTCGTCCCGTCTTAGAGGAACCTCGTTCGCTTCCATATGCATGCATATCAATTTCATCTACCAATTTTCCAAGATTTGATCACTACGGCACCAGTTTCTTTTTTTGTCACACGCGGCGGGGATTGCGGTGATTTAAATTAATAATACAAGTTTCTTTTTTTTTTTTTGTCACACGCCGCGTTTGTCCCGTCTCAGCTTGAACGTTTTTTTTTAGTTTGGTAGAGAATTTAAATTTAATTATATTCAACATTCTTCACTTCCATATTAGAAAAATAATCACTGTGGTGGACTCTTGAGTACATTTTGGTACAAAATCAAAAAAAAATTATGCCCTTTAATTTACTCGTTTTCTTGTCCCTACCAAAATTCAGTTGTATCATTTTCAGCTTCTCAAGCAATTTGTTTTACATGTTTTGGACTCTACATTTTTTGAATTCTGGAAATTTTCTCATGGGTCATTCATATTTATAATTTACTGGTTTTCTTGTCCCTACCAAAATTCAGTTGTATCATTTTCAGCCTCTCGAGCAATTTGTTTTACATGTTTTTGACTCTACATTTTTTGAATTCTGGAAATTCTCTCATGGGTCATTTATATTTATAATTTATTTTCGAAAACATTTTATGAATTATTTTAAATTTTTTACATTAAGAGAATTATTTTTTACATATTTTGTGTGATTATTATTCTCTATATATGTGCAATTAAGATATTATGAGATTGGTAATAAATTTCAAATAATTTTTAAAAGGGTTTTTATGCCCATTTTAAGTTTTTTATCTTTTATGCCAATTAAATATATTGACACAGCATCACACCAAAGTGTGCTCTATTGTGAAAATTATTTATAAGGTATATTAGATGTTGTTAATGACTGAACAATTTCATGCAAATATCTAACCGGCCTAAAGGAAGGTTGATATTTGACAGAAATATATAGGCACGTGTAATGATAAATATGTGACAATTCTTAGGTATAATCATGCGAACAATAATATATCTCAAAGAACAATTATTGTTTGACAGATATTATTGTCAATATTTGACCATTACAACAAGATGATATTGACAATTGATATGATTATCCAAACATAAAATATTGATGTTATACGCATCTTACAATGGGAATTGTATTTATTTGAATTTATTGCTATAATCTTTTATGTAGATTTCTAATTATATGTTTATTTTTTGTTCTTTTAGCTTCTGTTGCATCTATATCTACAAATCTGAATTCCATTCCGATTTTAAATGGAACAAATTTTAAGGATTAGAAAGATAACATTCTAATAATTCTAAGATGCATGGATATGGACCTTGCATTGAGGACTGGTCATCCCCTTCCTCTTACAAATAAAAGTACTTCTAAAACACGGAGGTATTTTAATAAGTGAGAGCGATCAAATCGCACAAGTCTTATGATAAAAAAGCGTGATATCCCATAATCCTTTAGAAGTGTTATTGCTGATAGTATTCTCATTGCTAAGGATTTTTTGCCGAAATTGAAAAGCGCTTTACAAAAAGCAATAAGGCAGAAATAAGCACGCTTTTGCAACGTTTGATTTCTTTGAAATATAAGGGGCAAGGAAATATAAGAGAATACATTATGTAAATGTCCCACACAGCTGTAAAACTTAAGGAAATAAAACTTGAGCTATCTGATGACCTTTTAGCACACTTGGTGCTTATTTCTCGTCCTGCACAATATAACTATTTTAATGTCAGTTATAACTGCCAAAAAGAAAATGGACTTTAAATGAGCTCATATCCTATTTTGTACAAGAAGAATAGAGGTTGAAACATGTCAGCTCTCACAATGTCAATTTGTCTAGCACCTCTAGAGGGTAGGGCATAAAAAGAAAATTTCCAAAAGCTGCAAAGGGTTCTGCACAAAGGAAACCCATTAAGAATCTTAATCCTGCTTCTAACCTAGTAAATAATCCTCAAAATGAGGTCAATGAATGCTACTTCAGTGGGAAGCCATGATATTAGAAGAAAGATTGTATCAAATATCGCGTGTGGCATGCAATAAAAGGTATACACTTCTTACTTTGATTTGCACTAAGATTAACTTAGTTTCTGCACTTAGAAACACTTGGTAGATAGATTCTGGAGCTACCACTCACATCAATGTTTCTATGACAAGTTGCCTGAACTACCGAAAGCCATTTGATGCTGAGCGACAAATTTATTTGGAAGATGGCAAATCGGTTGAGGTGGAAGCTATTGGCCACTTTGTTAGATGTCTTTGAGGTACCATCATTTAGACCGAATTTGATTTTAGTTTCAATTTTAAATAAATCTTGTTATTATTGTTCATTTGAAAACAGTAAGGTTACTTTATCTACAAATTCAAATATTATTGGAATCAGTAAGAGCAAAATATTGCTGATTCATTTCAATGGAGATATCATATCAGTGGATGATTGGCTATAGCTGCTCCATTTTAGCTTGAAGATGGACCATCTAGCAATTTGGAAATTGATGGGACACATCATTTGTTTTTATATGAAGTTGTTGATGCTTGATTTGCAAGAGAAACAATGATGGTAGTTAATAAATAACTCCTTCAAACTATGTCTGAATTGATTTTGGTATAAGAATTTACATAAAATCAAAATCAACTAAATTACATAGTACATATAGATGTAAGGAGACAACTATGGGCATCAGTGACGGATTCATGACCCTAATTCAGATGTGCAAACTATTTTTTGAGAAATTAAGTGAGACTTATTCTTAATATCTTTTGAGAAGAATTTGAGCAAAAATTTAGTGGGTTCAAAATGAGCAAATGAATGGGTAAAAAATAAATCATATTGTACTAATATATACCTAATTTTCTGGAAGTCAGGAGATACGGTTGAACCTAGTAAACTCTACCAAGGTCCGCGAATGATTGGCATAATTATTTTTTATGTAAAAAATATCTTTTTCGCTTGATATCTTCTCACAATTTACTAATCGTTAAATGAGTATTGACATCAATCCTAATGAACATATAAACTAATGTTTGTAATGCAAAAAATGTTAATTAGAGTGAGGAACCTCTCCATCAACCCAATCCGATTACATGTATAGGTATTGAAAAATTGGTTTATTTGGAAACACAATTGAGAAATACTTTTATTTAAGGCGCGGTAAATATATGAAGGAGATTATCTCGTTTTGCAGAAAACACCGTTAAACGTGCGTTTGGGGAGTCCAAGCGCACCCCTAAACTCAGCCATTGAATTATTCATCCTAATCCGATTGCCAATCGTTGAACACCGGTTATGAGAATAGAATCAACTCTAGATGCCAATTATGGAGAGGAACCCTCCTATTCATTTCTCGTCCTATTCCTTCCTCTTCCATATTTTATAACCTTGATGTTAACGTTTCAGTATTGATTCAAATCTGTACCCTTTTATAAAATCAGTATCAAAATGTACAATTGTAATAAGAAAACCAATTATTATTATTTTGATATGAATAACTTAACGCTAGAGTGAGAGAGATATTTTGTATCAGAATAAATTTAAGGGGGATTTACTGTTTGGTCCCTCCTTAGCAAGATAATTAACAAATGGTCCCAAAATTTTTAATATTTATCCAGAGGTCCCAAAGGGACCATTTTTTAATTAACTTCACAAGTGAAAAGACTGCCATGCCCTTAGTGATCTGAAAGGGAAAGCAGCTGGGTTTCTCTGCATCTTCTTGCGCAGTGACGATGGGCA
>JANTPZ010005906.1:0-17239 GCA_025593235.1 Vachellia pachyceras
ACACAGCCATGAAAGGAAGGCCATACTTGTCAAAGAGCAGGTTACCATTGTGCCTGTCCTTTGGTTGAAGTAGAAGACTGGCAACAGCATAACCTGCACTGCTGGTGATGAAGTTCTCACGTGCAGCCTCAAAACTGGGAGAGCCAACAGGTCCATAATCTTGTTGGAATATCTCATACAAACCACCATCAGTTGTTTCCCCCATCTGACTTCTACTACGGGTGTTAGGCACAACCTGTGAAAAGCATAAAGAAATTACAAATTACAAATCCATGAAAACGTTGGGTCAGTCAGAGGAAAAAATGAACCAAAAATGTGTCGTTGTTATTACTACGGAAATTAACGGCATCACATCTTTAGAAAAAATTAAAAAAAAATTAAGGATTAAATAAAATATTTAATGAACTTCACGGCGGAGGATCATTAGCTTACAACATAAAATGACCTTATGACGACTTTCATAATAAAATGACCAAAATATAGTCTATAAATAATATTATATCCCATCACAGCTAATACGCCTTAATGAACTTCACTTTCATATTTAACGAAGCACCAACAAAATACCCTATGAGGACGCCAGATAGCTTTTAAAAGAAACAGACCGACTATACCAAAAGGAGAGTTTTCAAATTTCAAATGATAGAAAAGCATCAAGATAATGCACCAAACGTGCAAAATAAATGAGTAATGATGGGCTGCTGGGTATGGACTAAAGGATTTCAGAATAATAATAAGAATAAACTCACCTCAATTATACCTCGCTCAGGACCTGTTGGAAGAACGCCGTAAGGGAATAAATACAGATTTAGCCCAACAGCTCCAAATATATCTCTAAGAAGCGATATTACTTGAAGGGCAAGAACGTCTTGTCGACAGTCATCTCCAACCTTGAAATAAGATTCCGTCAGTCCATGTCCAAGAAAAATCAAGAACAATCAGATCTCAGAGCACATTCCTCTAGAGATTATGAAATGGGCCCAAAGAATTGGTACCTCCAGCTAAAAGTCCGGTACCACTTATAATGTACATTTCATTAAGTTAAATCTGCATTCCATATTAACCGGGGTAACTTATAATAAAACAGGCTCCATGATAATTACATAATTATGCTGGTAGGCCAGTAATAATTACAGGATTTTTCATCCTGAGAAGTCATTAGATAATATCTGACGAAGCAGCTCTATTTTTTTTTTTTGGACAAAATGAAGTAGCTTTAGCTGAGGCTAAGTAAATTTGGGGTTTGACGATGCCTACTGGCATGCATACATCTAAGATGCACATAAGCAGGAGCCCTATGAGCACCTCAAAAAGAAAGGGAGAGAAACTTAATATTTTTTTTTTGAAAAAAAAAAAATAGAACAATACGTCATTGTTTGGGAAACACTTTGAAGTAGGGTAATGATAATCTACTTAATTTCAATTCATCAAAATAATCAGAGTCATTTTCTACTACAGACTAGAGGCCCAATTATGCAATCCTAATACGACTCCTAAGCAAACTTTCCCACAGAATAACATATCCATAGACTCCACTACCTTCGCTGGTAACCGAAAATGACTTGTAAGTCCTGAGTCACCCCAAATTCCTAGCTAACAACCTCATCTCAAGTAACAGTTTTCCCTTGTACTTCACCATACTCTCTTTGTTTGGATAAAAACTCCTTCAAGTGAGGAATGAGGAAGTAACAAACACAGGCGGCATCAAACTCAACTGTGCAGGAAATATACATGCAGACTCTTAGTCCCCCTCAATGCCTTCATAAGGTTAATCTACTGACACATTTACCAAACAGAGAAAAATAACTTTAAAGAGGCTGTCTCTTATCAATATTGATGGTTTTGGGTGTTATCTAGCAATGTGAACATCAAATTTCAGTAGACCAAGTTATTCTTCTTTCTATGGTGTCTTGTGCTGCTTAGAAACATGGTCACAAAATCAGTTTTAAGTACAACCAAAGTGAAAGAATATTGAGGTTGGGCTAAGACCAACTTAATGTAGGCATCCCACCTGATGTAGTTAGACCTCAAAAAAGAAAAGAAAAGCAGAAAATTCACAAAAAATAACACTTCACCAAAATAAACGCAATATCAATTTATTATATAATCCAGGATTTCCCAAAACTGATTAGAGGCCAAAAATAAAAGGATATAATCAACATTAAAATCAGTCATATTTAATCTAGAGAGGATTTTGTTAAAAAAGAATAAAGCTAACCTTGAAAATGCAAGCTTGTGGTTTTATATCATTTCTGTCCCCATCTCGATCTACTACATCAAATGTGATCATAATAGGGACTTTTGCAGCTGACTGTAAGGGAATTTCACTATCTACTTGAATACCCCTAACAAGTTTGTTAGGAGCTGTTGGTAAATAAAGGTCATCACCATTTAGTTCAATTTTCTCCAATTCCCTACCACAGATTGTAAAAACATGTTAACTCCTATCAAAAAAGCACAAAAATTTAGTTTAAGAATTAAAAATTATAACCAAAATCCCTAAATATGCACAAAATATAAACATAAATCCACATGAACAAACCTTCGGATACCAGCACGACGTTCATCCTTGGGCAGTGGAAAGAGTACTCCAGAAATGGATGTAACTTTGTCAAAAAAATCAAATTCTCTGTTAAATATGTCTCGTGCCTTTGGACTAAAACCATCAACTATCCGCTGCCTTACAACTGGCAGCAGTGCAAGAAACGAAGCATTCTGATAAACATGGACAAAAAATAGACTTTTCAGCAACTAGTTGGAAACAGACTAAAACAGTACATTTACAACATAAAATGACATGCTGGATGTATTACTATTTATGCAAACTAGATATAGTGTGGCAAGATAAAGTGGTGCCAGATTGATGCTTTTCAGGAATAAGTGGAAGAGGGTGTATGAATTGGATGAAAATGTAATATGTCGGTATAGTAATGTTGACGTTGTTCCGTGACCATGGACTATATTGTTTGTCTAGATATAGTGTCGCAAGATAAAGTGGTGCCAGATTGATGCCGAATAAGTAGAAGAGGGTGTATGAATTGGATGAAAATGTAATATGTCGGTATAGTAATGGGCTTGTTTGGGACTTCCGTTAGGAGAACGATCACAGATTCCGAGGTAAATATGTGAGAGGAGTTTTGTCTCGATAAGCGCGAAAATGGATTTTGGGGAGGCCGTCAAGCCCAATGTTGATGTTGTTCCATGACCATGGACTATTTTGTTTGTCATAAAGATCTAGCAATCTAACTAGGTTAGATTCGAGCATTTTCAAGCTTAATTGGGTGTAACTTTGCCAAATGCGCTTTCTACATTTACACGGACTTGAACTCGAAACCTTGTGCCTAAGTGGCCAAAACTCTTTCCACTAAAAACAATGTCCGTTGGTGGACTATGCGCTTGTTTGGTTAGCCCGTTAGCCATGGAAAAGCCATTTTGGGTCTTCACCCAAAATGAGTTCTTGTTTGGTTAGCCCGTTGCAGAACGGAGGTTTGAGGCAACAGCATTTTGTGCGACGTACGCGGGTAGACGATGTCGATTCCCCATTACTGTTCTCGTACGCGTGCAGGAATCTCTCAACCTTATGTCTCTCTGAAGCTAAAGGTGAGCTGTTGTGTCATTGTCGGCGTGTCTGTCGGCTAGGTAGAGTGACAGCAAAACGGCCGAGCAAAACTTGGAACAGCGACGGACAGAGCGATGGAGGAAGAGGGGTTGGCGAAGCAGCTCTCTGGACCTGATTGTGCTGCATGTTGGCGAGGCTATGGAATCACGAAGTCAGCGGTGCCATGAAGATCTTTGTTATTGCTGAGCATCGAGAAACCTACGAGTAGAAAAGCTGAGGTCGACTACGGGGTCTGTGGTGCGTGGACTGTGCTGCAGCTGGAGGCGTCGAATGTGAGGTGAGTGTCTACAGCGCTGGTGCTGGTGTGAGCAGAAGACGATGAGAGAGGAGCTGGAGGCTGGAGCGAAGGCGTCACCTGTGTGGAGCATTGAGACAGATCGCGGCACAGCTTCAGAGACATCTGCATCGTCCTCCTCGTTCTCTCTCCTAGAGCTCGACGAAAATGGCGAGCCCATCGTTGCCCCTTTGAGAGAAATGAGAAGGGTGGCGGAGGGAGGAGAGAGAGTGGGGTCAAGCTCAGTGACGGAGGTGTTGGTGAGGTCGCAGGTAATGCCGGACCAAGAGCACGGGTGGGCGTCCGCAAGAAGAAGAGGAGGGAGAGAGAGGGAGAAGGGAGAGAGGGTTTTTACAAAAAGTCATTTTGCCCAACGGTTTATCCAAACGCAACTACATTTTTACCAACGGATTATCCAAACATAAAATTTTTTCATTCTACCAAAAGTCATTTTTCCCAACGGTCGTTCTCCCAACGGACTCCCCAAACAAGCCCTATATTGTTTTATCACAGCATCATTTTGGCTGTCAAGACACCATAACATATTATTCCTCATAACATAATTTTACAACAATGGACGGCTAAGTGGGATGGAGACCCAACCACCAAAGCTAGCTGTTGAGGTGTGAGAATTAATACCAGGCATAGTAATAGTCCCTTAAATGCACTGGTTTCAAGGCTCAGTAAATATTAGAGATTATCATAGATTTATGTCATCGGGTTTTCCTAAACAATGCAGCATAGTCTGCCAAAATTTTAAGCACTCAAATGAATTTTTTTAAAAACATAAAAAGTAGAGATATTTGCTGTCAGTATACCTTTGCCACAGCAGGATCTTTACCTGGCTCAGGAACAGTTTCACCCTGTCCAAAATAAACTCATTACAAGACAGCATATTAAATAATAAACATAAAACTCAGTCAAAAAGGTAGACACTAACCAAAAAGTTTGAAAGTAAGATAAAAAAAGATGGGTGAAAAAATTGCATAATATAATCAGATTGCAAATTAAAAATCACATTATACCTGTAGATGCCAGATAAGAATATGGGCAAATATGTCACTTCTTTGAGCAGCTCTAAGGAGATACCCCTCTACTAATTTCTGTAAATAATAATAGTAGGCAGATGATTTCGATCAGCATGAGAATAAATGTAAAACCCATATGAAAATTAATTTCATAAAAAATAGTATATGCAAAGTGAGGACAAGATGTTAAAGTAAATAAAGATTTTTCCAATTGTAACCCCGGCAGCTTATTAATATTATGTAAAAGAGTAGTGACCTATAACAGGATACATCTGAATGAAATGCAGAAAGAATAGAATAATGATACCAAAATGCCAAGAAAATTTGAAATGCATTGGAAAAGCAAATGAAAAGATCAATTAATTAAAAAAATAAGAATCCTGCCACAGGAGGAGAATCATGCCCCAATGAAGGGAATGAACTCAGCATGAGGCCTTCATGGATACTTGATCCAATTCAGCTCATCTCCCTAATCTTTCCCTTTGAACTAACATGGTTTACCTATGCCGCAGATGCAGATGGACAAAGAATAATAAATGAGGGTTGAGGTTTTACCAATTGGTATCAAAGCCAGGTTCTAGATACTTACCGATCTCTCCTACTCTCTTTAGAAACGAGAATCTCACTACTGAAAGATAATAAAAGGCTAGGAAAGGAGAATCTCCAATCTTTAGAAATAATCTTCTTCATTCATTCCTCCCTTGGATTACAGTACGCTCCTATAATTATAAGCCTAGGATTACAACCGATTCCCTCCATTTTAGGACATGATGACTCCCAATAATTAAAAACTAACTCCCACTTATTAGTTAATGCTCCTATTTTCTTGCTAAAACCGACTCACTACATGATTAACCATCTCCCTATTCCTAGTATCTTATCAGAAACAATTTATAAATTGATAAACAATAAAGGTAAACTCCAGTAGATAACTAACCCTATCATCGAATCGCAAGGACTGCACCAGCTGTGGCATGAAAAAGGTCACTCGTTCAGGTGGATAGGACTCTAGAACCCTTAGAACATATGCCATGACACGGGGATGCCCCTTGTACGCAGGAGTAAGGAATTCCAGTGCTTGGGTGATTGAACAAGCAGCCCAATGAGGCAATTGTTGCAAAAGCACTGAATTATCATCAGTGGCCTTGGGGGTGATAAAGTAAGGTAACGCTTCTGGTATGTTGCGCATATCCAAAATATGTGCCTGGAAAGAGAAGGCTTGTATATCATATGTTGCAAACTAACTGTTATGACCCTCCTCTAAACAATATGATAATAAATACTGAAAACAGAAATGACAAGAGAGTTGGGAAAACTTGAGATTAATAATGCTAATACAAGAAAAAATGCACTACATCCTCAGATGAAACAACACTACTTTGTTACAGAAATAGACACACAAATAGACTGATGCAGCAGGGTGCTATTACAACTTCAGATTACACAACAGATAACTCAAAAAAAGATACAAACAGCACAAATACAACTCTCACACAGCAAGTCTACCAATCTTTCCGGAGGATTGGTTCTTTTCACTGGAAAGGTCTCAACCCTTAGCCACTCTACTCAAAATCCTTCCTTGCACTCCCCCTGGACCATAATGGAGATTTAAAGACCCAAAAAGTGACTCCCCCGACTTTGACTTTGACTACAGCCAACTTAAAGCCACCCCATTTCTCTGTTTCATTCTACAAAATAGCATGTCAAAGTTCAGCCATCAAAAAGTTTCTATCCCCTTTTATGTATTTTCCCAAGTTTCCCAAAAATGGTACAAACACTAACAAATTAGATGAAGAAGAAAGCCAGCTAGGTGAAAAAAACAAAAGTGATTGAGCCCTCAGCTGACAGCAAAAGTGAAAGCCAAATTACAAATATATCGGAGAACAAATATAAGCCAAGGCTGACAATATATCGTCCTCATTCTGAGCAGATTGATTTCAAACTTTGAAAAGGAAGATGTGAATGCTATTAAAATGAAAAATGTTAAGAAACCTCAGCTGACATTTCAAAACACTCCTTTCATTTGCATCATCTTGATAAATAGTACTAACCGGTGTCTCAAAATCAGTCTTCTTTTCTCCATTTATTGAAACTATATTAGAAAAAGTGATGCTGGGTACGACTTCAGGAGGTAAACAGTAGTAAACTGACAGTAAACATCTCGGATTAGTGTTATTCAGTCACAACTCGCAAATCCTCCGGAGTGTAGGTCCAATGGAGGGAAACTACTACAAGCAAGGGGAAATAATCACAGCTCAATAAAACTCCTGTGTATTCAAGAAACAAAAGCACTCCCAAACTACAAAAATCTTCCTTGCCTCTCCCCTCTAACCGATCCCCCTTTCCCATACTCTCTTTCCTCCAAAATCATGCAGAAAATACTTCAATTACCTTTGTTATGACCCTTGATCGCAAACCTTAAAACAAGAGAGATTCACATTTGAAAATGGAAATGAAAACTAAAACACATTACATTCATAAAAAAAGCACACAGTTACACTGATACAGGGAGGCTAACGGTTACAAACGAAACACAAGGTACAAATCACACATACAAGCAATACACTAAGACTAAAAGACGTACACATACGTAAAATATGATTAAAAAGACCTCCTTCCTCCACCCTTACCGATCTTTCAAGAGGATTGGCCCTATCCACTCTAAAGGCCTCAACCTTTAGCCACTCTATTTTCAAAATTCTTCTCTGCCTCCTACTAGACTGAAGGGAAGATTTATAGAACCCAAAAAAGGACTCTCACAGTCCCCAACCTACAGACTTTGATCATAGCCATACTACAGCCGCCCTATTTTCTAGTTCTTTCTTCCAAATGGTAAGTCAAACTTCTAAACACAAGGTACAAATCACACATGCAAGCAGTGCACTAAAACAGACTAAAAAACGTACACATACATAAAATATGATGAAGAAAGACCTCCTTCCTCCACCCTTACCAATCTTTCAAGAGGATTGGCTCTCTCCACCTCAAAGGCCTCTCAGTCCTTAGCCACTCCAAAAGAGAAGCTATAATCTGAGAAATAAATCTCAGCCTAGGATCTGGCTTGAGTAAACCAGTACCCTCCTAACCTGAATTCACTCACAAAATGCCATGCCTCCCCCTGCTGAAGGTCACGGCTTAAATAGCCTCAAAAAGCACATACCACAACCCCAGCCCAACCTAAAGCCTACGGCTGACTCTATAACATAACCCATTTTCCAAAATAGAAGGAAATGACTAAGTCAAATGGAATCGCATAAAGCTCCTATCCCCTTTTTATGTTCAGCCACCTATGTTACCTTTTGCATCCTCCTGTGCTTCTTGCTGTAGGATTGACCAACATATGGGCTTCTAACACCCTTTACTAAATTCTTTGAGTTCTTCCTAAGTGGAGGTCCATGCCCATCATAAACATGTAACAAAGTTATTTAAGAGAGACTCTCATTAAAGTTGTGTGCAGAGCACCAAAGGAAAGCCATAAACACATCCATTTCACATGAGAAAAGTGTGGGTCCCCAGATACAGCTTTCAAAACAAAGTTCAGAGAACAAGGTTGTTCATTTCATGCTTTCTCCGAACCAGCATACCTGTTCATATTACAAGGCTTATCCCCTACATTTGGTTTCCAACTTTTCTTGATACAAAAAGAACAACCGAAAATTGTCCATCACTGGACAAGCATTATAAAAGGAGCATAGACATCTGAGGAGGCATTAGCTAATTTTCTCTAAAAAGCAAATTCAACAGATTTATTAGACTTTCAAACACCTGTTTTCAAGATAAAAAAAATAAAGTTGCTCAAAATAGTAGCACATTCTTACTCACTTAATCAATCCCAATAATAATCTATGACTCAAATTAGGATTTCCAGTTTACAGGATTGACCATATGGAAGAAATATACCTGAATCAGCTGAGTTACTTCAGCCTTCAGCGAAGCATTGGCTGGAAACCTTGAGGCCAAGGATAAGGCAATTCTAGGATCCACGGAGAAGGCAGTCCTAGCATATTCTATCCATTTATCTGAGCTAATCTTGGGCCGCACGCCAGTATCTCTGAAATTGAACAGGTATGTGTACGAGATCATTCAAGAAAAGAACTAAATAATATTAAATTCATTCTCAATGGGAAAAGATTTATATACTTTGTGTTTGTCGGCTGTGCCCAGACCTCAAGCCTATCTGCCTCATGTTGACAAAGCATTAAAAGTAGCTGTCTGCGTTTTTCTCTTCCTACAGCATAGTCCTCTATTTGACCCCAAACAGGATGATCTTGATTATTCTGTGGACAAGTAAATCTCTAGATAAATTTCACATATATTTAGAAAATACACAAAACAGTGCTGACATTAAATATGAAGTTCAATAGTATAAAAGACAAATTTAAAGAGGACAAAAAGGTTGGCATTTCAATGTTGCACATATAATTATTACCGCATCTACCAAATTGCTCCAGTTTTCTTGTGAACTTCCTTTTGAACCATTCTGGATAACATCTCCTCTTTCATTTGAAAGGTAGTGAACAAATAGAGAAACAGATTGAGCCTCACTTTGTGCAAAATTTGCATAATTTGAGTCATACCATTCGGGCTCATTTGCAAACCAACCCAAAGAAGCTCTGCAACACGCACCAAGAAAGCTTATCAATTTAACCACAGAAAGGAGAACATTAGAAACCACACATTCAGCAAGTAATGACTACCAAAATTGCAACTCAAATGTAAGTCAATAAAGAATCAGACATAATGAAATATAGATGTTACTCAAGGATAAAAAAAAATAAAAGAATAACAATAAACTTAGTTGAAAGTTAAACAGTACCAGAACTATAGTACAGCATAAATAGATTTAGAGTATGTATAAATCATAAACAGTAAGAGTCACTTGTGTTCACCGATAAACCCGGTCTTCCAGCAGCTGAAGCCCAAGTTGAAAGTTATGTAGATTTCCCTGGAACTTGCAAGAGCAAAACTTGAGCCCTAGGAGCATGAAAGTAAAGAAGGTACCAGTGGCTGCAGGGTGGCGAGAAAAGACTGAGCAATGTTTTATTGTCCCCTGTAACATCCGACCCAGAAGCAGGAGTTGCTCCACACTTTGGTGCCGAATTACCTAAACAACAAAAACCAAGATATAGGATGCACCAGGGAACCAAACATTGAATTAATAAATAAACATTTTAAGTTTCATTTAGTTAAGCTAGCACAATTTTATCACAGGATAATAATGACGCAATCACTAGTTTCTCACATATTTAAAATAAATTTTCCAAATCTAAAGAACCATCGCAGTGTGACAATATATTGTTAAGGCTAGAATTGAGAAGGATAAAAATACTTAGATCCAGAATATGAAACCCTACGAAAGAGGAGAATCTCCAAGGCATGGAACTGAATAACAGACTTATCATTCCCATAATTGGAAAGATACATATAGTGCTGTTCAATATCTGACATTAATGGCTAATGACACCTAAGACATACGAGCTGGCAAAATACAAAACATTGAACACTTAAGACAATGACAGCACATCAAAAGGAATTATCCTACAAGAATAACTCCCTTTTCTAAAGGTTAAGCTCTTTTCTACTTTCTGTTTCTTCCTTCTATGGTTGTGTAAGTAATAAACAGAGCCCTACCATAGATTAGATGGAAGTTTTCAATAGATTTAGGCAATACAAGCCATTCTTAAAAAAAAAAATGAGATTTGGACTCCAAACGATGTTTGAACAAGCAGGATCAAAAAAAGATAGCACGGAGTAATTTTTAAAGAAAACCTCGCTTACTTAGATCGATGCTAAAAGTGATAATTCATGCATTCACAGCTTAAAATTGGCAATTAATGCAACAAAAGTGAGCAACTTTACAACAATAAATTTTCAGAAATAATTATCTAAATTTCAGAAGATAAATATCCATAAGAAACCACATCAACAAATTATAAGATTTCAATAATAAATAATGGTGCAAGAAAAAGTAAGTTAAAGTGGATGAGAATATAACATGGGTCAAAACTTCTAACCTCAAAGCGATCAATAAGAAATCCAAGCCATAGACGATGAGCAATTATCTGCTCAACAGGGTCGACCTCAGGCTGCACTTCAGGATCCCCAGGGTAAAGGTGAGGCCTCAATTTTGCAGCTGGCCCAGCAAACCTTGCTTCAGATGCAAAAAGGCCCCGCTTGGTGTCAATTGTCCATAGCCAAGCGTCGACAAGCTCAGCAAGGACAAGAGCCCCAAGCTGAGGTGCAGCAGAAACCAACCATGTCCATATAAAAACACCAGTTTCCATTGCATCAGAAGTAGAAATGTAAGCAGGGCACCAACAAAGAAGGCGCAGAAGTTGTGAGAAGCCCTCTACATTTGATTTGGATCCAGAAACCTAGTCCAAAAGGAACAAATTATAGCTCAGACAAAGGGTACAGCTCACCAATTTTGACAGAAAATGAATTCTATAAGAAGTATGCTTACCAAATTTGACAAAAGAAGCGCAGTAGCCTGAGAACAAGTCTCACGAAATTGAGACTTATCAACCTCCCCACCTTTTTCTGCAATGTTGACAAACTGTTGAAGCAAACGGACAAACTTATTAAGCAGCATTGCATTAAATGCATCATCTTCAGCCTGTGGCTGTTGAGGAAAAGCTCCAGATATAATTCTTTGAAGCCCAACACCAAGCCCAAAACCAGTTGATGCAGTACTTCCTTGAAAACCACCAATGCTATTATACAACCTTCTCATACCAGCAATTTCACCAGCATGGTTGCACTTGGCTGTTGCACTCACTACACCAGTACTAAGAACCTCTAAATTAAAGGCTTCTGACAGTTTTAAGTTTGCTCCTGAAGCTGCAGCTGCAGCAGCCATGACTGCAGGTATATTTGCTGTTTGTACGCCTGTCCAACAGTCATTCTTCCCAGTGCCAATCCGTATCTCAGACAAAAGTGAGACAACATCAGTTGTGGGCCGTGCCCTTTGCCAGTTGTTAGCCTTACAAAGTTTGTCCTGAATTGAAACATCGATAGATATTAAAATACAAAACCATATAAGGAATTGACTCATATTAACTTTGAAAACAGCTCCTGTTAAATATAAAGAGAAAGTAATTGGTGGCAACAGCAATCTAATTGGAAAGATGTTACAGCACCACAGAATACATGCTATTCTAGGACTGATATTATAATTAGATTTAAATAGTAAAGGAACAGCTTTTCTGGATCATACTTATCACAAAAAGTCAAGAAAAGAGAAGCGCAGACAAAGGCAACCAATCAAGAGGTAAGAATGCAGACAAATTTACCGGAGAATAAAACGTATCAACTAAAATTTTACATAGGATTCATGCTTTTTTGAGAGGGCAACACTTGCATTTATAGGGACTTTGTATCGGCAAAGTCCCACATCGTGTAGTATTAGCTGCTTGTTGAGGGGTACTTAAACCCTTGGCTCTTCCTCCCCAACAATTAGCTTTTGGGGTAGGGTTCTCCAAGTTGTTTAAGTACCCATCAATGGTATCAGAGTAGGTGGTCGACATGGGTACCCAAGCAACTTGGAGAACCCTACCTCAAAAGCTAGCTGCTGTAGAGGGAGAGTCAAGGGCTTAAGTATCCCATCAAGCAGCCCATACTACCAGATGTGGGACTTTGCACATATAAAGCCCTATCATTACACCCTCCCTGAAACGCCGACATCTCGATGGCTCCACTCTACGACGCTTCACTTGCCTTCTTGCGGTCAACCCCTCCGCAGGTAGCCCTTTTCGTTGCGTCGACCACCAACGCTAATACAATTGATGGGTACCCAAACAACTTGAAAAACCATACCCTAAAAGCTAGCTTTTGGGAAGAGAGAGCCAAGGGCTTAGGTACCCTATCAAGCAGCTCATACTACCTGATGTGGGACTTTGACCCATACAAAATCCCTATCACATATCAACTAAAATTTAACATTGGATTCATACTATTTTGAGAGGGCAACACTTGCCCTCAAAGGAAAAGAATATATCTGCATTTGACATGTCACTAAAAAGAAAGAAGAAAGCAAATTTCAATTCTAAATGAATAGTTTTTATTCATGATATAAAAGAGAGAAAGTATGTCACTCACTTTAGATAAATGCTTTTAAGTTAGTCCCTCTAGAGAAAAATGCTTGCCAAATATGTTGTTATACTAGTGAAAGGTGACGGAAAATTTGGTAACTTAAAATATTTGAATATTATCTTTCACTCAAAAAAAGAAGAAAATATTTGACAACAGAAAGAGGTTATGTCAACCTGAAGAAGGCCCTGGCTAGTGCAAGGAGCATTTGAAAGTGATTTAATGATCCACTCCCGAACAATTCTTTGATACAAGGAACGGACTGTTATTGTCCAAGCAGGATCATTGATAACAGCAGCTGAAGAGTCATTATAAAATGAAAATAGCAACGAATCTACACAGGATGAATCCCACAAGACCTGCAAGATTATAGTTTACTCTGAAATTCGGAGGAGACTTTAAGAAAAGAATTTAAAGGCGGCATTAGATAAATAAATGAACACACAAGGGCGTAAGATAACAACTCAGAGATTTACCTGTGGAAACTTATCCCTAAGTTGAGTCAACAAGTTCACAGCAATATCTCGAATATGGTCCTCCCTCAAGCACAGACTTTTTACCAGAAAACATGTATGCACAATAAGGACTGAGTCCCTCGCATCAGCTTCATGGCCGGTTTCAGATACTCGATCCTCCTGAAGCCAAATCAAAGCAGCAGTCATCTTTGTGCCATATTAAGTAAAGACACAGATTGTGAATAAACAGCAAAGTATACAAGGTGATCTGCCTCTAATTGAAACAGATGCGCCCAAATGAAGTATCAGACTCTAAAAATTGTAAGAGGAGCACACCACAATCATTGGATTATATATGCATGGTCTAAATTAGGAAACCATCTAATAATCATCTGATTGCTACAAAGATCTGCTCCGTTGCATTTGTCAACATAGAAATACAAATGCTAAAAATTCGATTTTATTACATGATAAACTCGTGTCGTAATCCAAGAGAAGGTAAGATTCATAATCAAGGAGGACAAGTTGGTGTTGCATCTATAAAAGATAAACTGGTAGAAAATAGTTAAGATAATTTGCCATGAGCAAAGAAAGCCACTGGGGATGCCAGTAAGGAGGGATGAGCAGATAGTGTTTAGCCTAAACAGAAGGGTGGATGGAAACCACGAAAGACACTCAAAGAAGTCAGTGGTTGAGATCTTTTTGTTAGCGGTACATCGGAAAAGTGAGTTGTAGATAAAGCACAGTCATCTCATACAATCCATGTGGTTGACCCCACTTAGTGGGGCAGGACATAAGTGAATCGCAAAGGAAATTATAGGAACATACACATAAGGTTCTTCCACAACCAACTATGCACTTTGGTTAGACAAGCTTTAAGTATGCAATTGACAGGTGGGAGAGCTCTAGGACATGTTCAATTGAGAGTACTTTTGGAGGAAACATTTTCTCTCTCTATATGCTTCAAACTTGCAATAACTGACATACTGTTCAGCCTTTATCAATTTGGCTAACAAGTTTACTATTTCTTCTATAGAAAAAGCAAGCAGCAAAAATAAGAGAGAGAGAGAGAGAGAGAGTAATCAGACTAAAAATTTTGAGATAATGGGTGAGCCAAGTGGAGCATCAGATTAAAAATCTAACACGACTACGAACATTAGCATAAATTTTGATAACCAGTTTGCAGGGATGATAACAGTATTATTTATAATGGTGAAACACAGTTGTTCTTGGAGCACATTACCAATAAATTCTGTGCAAGTTACATGATAAGCAAAGAGAAGAAAAAAAAATTCCATTACAAAAATACTCAAGCATTTTTTTGTACAAGCTTAAGCTATTGCAGTGATGTGATCATATATCAGCGTGACATTTATAAAGTTGGTAGTCAGAGTATCAATACAACTCAGACTAAAGTTTCATAAAAAAATATCTAGTCGAGGTTCAATGATCCACATCAGTGCACAAGAGCAATGTTGGTAAATCAAACACATTTTACTTCAATTAGTTGATTCAATTTCCAACCAGCCAGCTTAAGCTTAACAGCAAGTTGTAGCAAAACCAATACCTACCAGCCATCCAACAGAAGTCTCGAAAGCCCTGTGGACAA
The DNA here is from genome assembly GCA_025593235.1 of Vachellia pachyceras. Taxonomy (NCBI): domain Eukaryota; kingdom Viridiplantae; phylum Streptophyta; class Magnoliopsida; order Fabales; family Fabaceae; genus Vachellia; species Vachellia pachyceras. The sequence continues at coordinate 15,074 of JANTPZ010005906.1, forward strand.
TTGCTGTTAGACACTGGGAGACTGCAGGCATTAGATTTGGAGTCTTAAGATACTCAAACACGCATGTAAAGGCACTTCTAGAAGCAGTCATGGTGCCATAGCCATTCAGGATACCACCATTGCTGCTGAAGCGGATGATCTCCAGGAAAGCTACAGCAAGAAGATAAGTAGCCTTCACACCTGCACGGTGAAAGATCAAAAGATCATTATGTTTAACATCAGGTTGAAAAATGAATATAACAGTGCTGTATATATATCATACAGAACTATGGAATTTTAACCAACTTATAAAATTAAGTATGATTATAACTTCAAAAAAAGAAGGAAAAAGGAAAAAAAAGAAATTATGGCAGCACATTTATTTATTTTTTTTATGTTTTATTTTTGTCAATATAACCTCAAGTATAGTAGAGGAATATGTTACAACGAGGACACCAACAAAACACGACAGTCAACCAAAAGAAAAGACTATAATCTAGGAGCAAATATGATGACCATGATCGTGATCGTGATCGTGATGGCAACGATAATCATAATCAATCTATTCATGAATTCACATTTGAATTTTTCATTAAAAACAAAAGCATAGATGAATTATAATATGTTCAAATCTAAATCATATCAAGTTCATCAAAGGAGGACAGTGTGTAATAAATAATTTTTCAACAAATGCTTGTCAAAAGCAAAATGCAGTAAACAAGTTATCCAATGATATACTCAGCACATGACCAAAATGTTCCCAAAATGTCTGAGGCACAAGAACTATCATATTAGAATTAAAATATAGTGTTCAAAACCAAAATGCATCAGAAATGAGATGTAGGGTGCTATATGCATGCAGGATCTGATACATGCCTCACACAAAGCAAAACCTCTATGGAATCGCTCTGATTCATCAATTTTCAAACACAATAAATGAGAATTTAATGCCATCAACCTGAGATTGTGGTCATTGCTGCAACATCAACACGCCCCCCTAAAGCTCCAGAAAGAGCAGCTCTCTGAACAAGAGCAGCTTTTTCATTGCCACTTCCTTGGCCACTTCCTGGGTTGTGCAGAGCATTTAGTTCAAATTCATCCTCAAGCCATTTCACTGTGCTAACAACCTTGACAAGAACAAAGAGACGTTGAAAGAATAGGTTTAGGCTGATTTAATTAAACTATCGTAAACAAGGGGAGATGATAAGAATGCTACTGAATTTAAGCTTATCTAAATAATTGCAAGATGTTCTGTTTTTATAGCAAAAGGATAACTTTTCTTAAGAATAGAGAGATTCGTACCAAATTAATTGCATTGAATTTCATGGAATCAAAAAGGATATCAAAGGACAAACACAACTCACGGTTATAGAATAAAAGATATGGAGGTTAGTTGTCATATTGACAAAAGCCATATGATGGCACAATCCAAAAAGATATTTTCGATCTATTTATGGAGCATTTAATGAACAGTTTCAAGGTTCTTACCTGTCATGATGCTACCCCCCGGGCCTTCACTCATTGCTTTTTGAAAAGAAAAAAAGAAATACACCTGATCTGTAATCGTCTAAACTTTCCCCAAATAATAAAATAGTTTAGGACTAATTGAATGAATTTAAGGAGAAGTCAGTTGGATATCCTTTATCTTTAACCATAAAAGAAACAAAAAATCACAGAAAAGCAGATTCTTCTTACACTGCTTCAAAAAAAGCAGATAACGAAGTCAACCTCTTATATGACAGGCAAAGGATTAAGACAAGCATAGGTCACCAAGAAAGATAACATTGCTCAAATCAGTTCCCAATGAAAGATAGTATTGGTAACAAGTCCAAGATAATCAAATGACATGACAACCCCACTAGGTTATGAAAGGATAATAATACTGGGACAAAATCATTTGGCAAAATACTGAAATGTTATAACCTAACATACAAAGAGAGGAGAAAAGAAAAACTGTTCACCAAAAATTGTTAATCGTGATGCCTCTTAGTATCAACTTACTAGTGGAGGAGTCCCTTGTGCGATACGCTGAACAGCTGAAGACCACTGCATATTCCACATATATGGTCCACCAACAGCCTGCAGAGTAATAGCACCCATGCTTCCCAAACTGTTCAGGGTATTGGAAACAGACTTTGTAGAAGGTAGCTGAATTTTCTGTATTGGAGGTGCTAAGCCAAAAAGAGC
>JANTPZ010005907.1:0-16537 GCA_025593235.1 Vachellia pachyceras
AGGAAAGATTCACAAGCTTTCGTGTTCGGAGATCAAAGATGCAGAGAAAGATTCAGACCCCTGCTTTCCTTTTCTGAGATGCCCATCGTCACTGCGCAAGAAGATGCAGAGAAACCCAGCTGCTTTCCCTTTCAGATCACTAAGGGCATGGCAGTCTTTTCACTTGTGAAGTTAATTAAAAAATGGTCCCTTTGGGACCTCTGGATAAATATTAAAAATTTTGGGACCATTTGTTAATTATCTTGCTAAGGAGGGACCAAACAGTAAATCCCCCTTTATTTATTATATACACAACTTAAGTTTTGATGCAGAATTTTTTTAATCATGGTTTCTCTACAATAATATAAAGGCAAAGACAATATGTAATATGGCAGTATTTTCCGGTAAAACGAACTGAGTCTAACATTACAAATAAATTATTTTAACAACATGCAGAGGGGGAACAAAAGCAATAAAGAGTTACAAAGGTCCGAATTGTAAACTACTATCTACCAAAAGTCAGAAGATATATCAGCTGATATTTGGTTTTAAAGCTCTCCTTAAATTGCAAGGTACTAATTTGCAATGCCTCATATTCAAGGCGTTTTATGCAAAAAAAAAAAAAAAAGATGCTATCCACTTTTACTTTCCAGTTCCTTTCTATGGTTTACTACTTTACTTCCTTACATTCTAACAGTGCGGGGACAAATTTTTTTTTTTGGGGTTAATGATAAACTTAAACTTCATTAGAAAGGAAAGATTAACTCACATCAGTAGTTTGATCTGCTATTCTGTCTATGTCAAAGAAAAGGGCTCCAGGAATGCGTGCAGCCTGTTTCAATTGGTTTTGCACAATAAAAATGGTAATATGGTAGAAAGATGAAACAATTGTAAAGCAGTAAGAAAAAAGTATATACAATTTACACTATCTACCATCATTAGCTGAGAATTTTCAGACCTGGTATTCTTGCATGGGGTCCCTCTGCTCATCCGGCATGTACCAGGATGCATCCAGCACCTAAGCAGGATAGACAAGCATCAGCACTCACAAGGATAAAGACCATATGAACTAGAGCCACTCCTAATTCCTATTATTAATATAGTATTAATAGTTCAAAGAAGAATTGTAAGGGATCATCGCTTAACATGACACTAGGAACATTTTAATATCCTCCTATATTTTTATCGCAAAGGTAATTACTTATTTATCTACAGATTCCATTAGATTATGAATAAATGCAAGTACCTTCAAGCCAGGGTCCTTAAGGTTAGCATAAAGCCAATCCACAGTAACAACGCTCAGCCGTAGAAATAGGTTGTGTTGAAGAAGCCATAGGACACAAGGATCCCAACCAATTATTTCAGTCGATTTTTTAGTGCTGCATGTACAAAAATGACCTCTTCTGCAGGTAGAAGGCAATTTATAAAGTACAGTTTTAAACACAAGAACAAACCGATACCACATAACAGACATAGACTCCAGGTGAGTAAGACAATGCTAAAAGAAACCAATGAATCATGTCAATGCCTTTAATCAAGAGGGGCATGCAAAACGCATGTAATGAGTTGCTGACCTCGTTCATCTCACTTAAGAGGAAAATTTGGCATGTTCATATCAGGCAATGAAAAACTACAAGGATAAGGCACGCAAGTATATCATGATCACTGGAATGATAAAACTGATATAGAAAAGTGGAAGATAAAAGAAATCCAGAAGAAAAAAGAAACTCAGGGACACCACTTCCCACCCCTCAAATGACAGTTAAGAACTCGAAAGATTAATAGCAGGATATATAAATAATCCAGATAATAAGGACCTCGAAGATGAAAGACCCGCAGAATGGAATAACCCAAAGAAGCACAAAAGCAGGCGTGCAGAGAAATATGATATATACAGGACAAAAGGGGAAAAAAAAATCCAGATGAAGTTTGCTGAAGTACAGGTGACTTACATTGAAGAAAATGGTTAAAGTTTGACGCTTGTGAGTAAGGAACAACGAGGGATTGAATTAGACGATTAGATTAGTCAACTGTGACGGTAAGAACTCAGATCCGGGGCTAGGAGACCATTTTCCGCAGCCAATAAAGCGCAAAAACTAGTCCCATAGTTACCGAGCAAGTCAATAAGGTACAGATAAGAACATTGCAGCTAGCCTCTACGTGTCAAGGCTTAGTAGGACCACACAAAAAAGGCATTTTATATTATTCTAGTAACCTTTTATTTATTTTTTTCTCCGCGGCGATTGATGTTTATCAATATTTATATTATGTGCTGGGAACACTTATATATCACAAAAAATATATTCAACAGTATTTTTTCATAAAACGAAATAATCTCCTTCACATATTTACTTTGACTTACGTAAAAATATTTCTTTACCGCTTTCTGAACGGACCCTACAACTTATTTGTACTTTCATGACAAAAAAGGATTTATTTATATTTTCACATATAATAAAATATAAAATAATTCTCTTTTTAGGAAAAATTAGATTGAAAGAAATGATATTTACTGGTTATGATTTCATAATTATTTAAATGGATGAAAAATAAAAATACTAAATTGCCTTTGACAAAAATTTCTATCTTCTTTCTCACATTATATTTTTAGAACTAATAGAAAATTTTAAGTCTCACTTATTAAATAAAACTGTTCTAGATTTTTACTCCTTGTATAAATATCTCCAGAGAAAAATTACACATTATCTAGTTTTTTTTAAAATTATAATTTTTAAAATAAAAAATAACTTTTAAAAAATAAAAATTATACACAAATTAATTAATTCAGATAAATTTTATATAATTTATTTTTATTTTCTAAAAAAATTATGTGAGTTAAAAATGTATGTAATATTAATTAATTCAATTTTTATTTTTATGAAAATATTTTAATTGAAATTAGTAGTGATAATATAAATTATACAACTTCTTATTATATTGATTAATTGAATGATAAATTAATTATATCAATATGGAATTTGATGAAAATAAGAAATTTGAAAAGATACACCAATTGTGGCTAGTTTTAGTTTAAATTTGAGTTAGTTTTTTAATTCGATTTGATTATGGGTAATTTAGTAATTTTAAATTTATATCTTCATGTTTGGTCTTTTAAGAAATTACAATTTTAATGGTATTTTATAATAAATATTATTTTCTCTTCATCCTTTATTTTAATTTTCCCTTCTTTTTACTTCTCATAGTAATAAATTCTAAATGTCCAAGAAAATACGACAATATTTTGCTGGTAAAAAGAAAGCAAAATACGAAAATATTCAGGTCATAAAACGTACAAAAGAATTTGTTACGTTTGCTGTTCAATTTCCTAAAACCATAAAGTCCAAAAGACAGAAGATTTGTTTATTGGAAATCAACATGAAATATCAGTCATTCATGAAAAAAAAACTAAGGTATTACACCTCCATATTTGGATTAGCTTATGGTAAAACTGATTTTAAAAAGAGAAAAGTAACTTCTGAAATACCACTGTTTTTAAACTTAAATCATGATTTTGAATGATAAAAGATATTAGGGAGAATTTAAGAGTGTTTGTGTGACTAACACACAAAAATATAATTTTAAAAGTTAAAAGTTGTTTTGAAATTTTAATGCGGTATTTATCTACTCTATTTTGTTAAACCATGATTTGAACTTAAACCATGATTAGTAAACTGTTTTCTTAAATACGTGGATTTCCCTCATCACAAACATTTACTAATTGTGGAGTCTCATTCCTCATAATACAGGGAAATATATCAAAATTGTATATGTTTGAAATCCGTTAGAAGAAAGGAGTTACAGATTCCGAGATGATTTTACGGATTTTAATATGTTTTTTACAGATTTCGAGACGTTTTTGTCTTGGCACACGTGTAGCGTTAGGAAAAATTATTTCCCAAACATCCACATTACTATAAATTCATTGTATTTTTTGGTCTACGTGTACTCCTTATTCCTCATTTTCCACACCCCCGGGATGGACAGGTGAAAGCTAGCTTTACTCAATGATTTTTTTAGTTGTTCAAATTACACAAATCTTTTTTTTATAAGGCTATAGAAATTTCTTAAAGGAAGAAAATTACAATATCTCTCCTCTAAATTTTATTTGTTACATAAGCATTCCTTTTATTTTCAAAATTAACACAAACCTTCTTTAAAAGAACTAAATAAATTACACAAAATTCTCTTAAAGTTAATGGCCTTATAACCTAAGGCATGTGAGATGACAAATCTCTCCAAGTTTGCTAGAAGTGCACATGCCTGATGCCTCCTCATTTTCAGTAGAAATAGTATAATGTACTCTTCATTTCATTGAAAGTCCGAGTAATTTTATAATTTAAAGTTACAAAAGTTTATATTATTGAATTATTGATTAGAGGCAAGGCAAGAGAGGCTAGAACTCAAAATGTTTAGAAGAAAATTTGCATTCAGATCAAGAATCAACCCTGCTGAACAACCTTGTACATCTATCTATTCACTGTTTTTCTGTCTCTACTCCAAGAAACTTGGTACATGTTTTTTTTACATTGGAAGCCGCCAAAACCAAATACAATCTAACATATATCTTCAACTCACGTTGCTTGTCGGCGAAATCCAGTCACGAATCTCTGAATACCAGCAAAGTCAGGAACTATTTCAAAGTTGCATAAGCTTGTGTTTCTGTAACTTTCCATGTAATCTACAAGAGCCCTGCACTGCTGCTCACCATTTGTCTGTAACGGTAAGTTATGAAAGTGACAGTTAGAGACAACAAAGGAAGAAGAATCTTCATAACCATGAGATTCTGTCTTCTGCGAAACAAACACATCTCTAGGTCTCTCGGAATGATAGATGCTTGATGTCATAGTCCCTCATCAACTAGCCACATAAACTTGCCAAAATACTACCCCCACTTCCTAATACAAGAGCTAGTAGAGGGTTGGATTTAGTTCAAAAGATATGATCTCAATCAATTTTATTTCATCTATTTATTTTTTTTAAAGTAATTTACTTAATTTATAGATCGGTATATAATCTAATGTCATTTTAGGGAGATTATATATCACATTTGTTCAAATTCACTAATCTATTTCATTTCCTTAATCTACTTAAATTAGTCAAGTAACTCTTATATTGGAGACCGGAGAAAGTAGTTAAGTGGTTGCGGGCTACTCATAAATGAAGATTTTCCATCCTATTGAGTATTGACCGTCAAATTGTCAGCTACAAGTGCATGAAGCACAATTCAAAATGGAAGTAATCAGGTAAATTAGGACAACAGGACTCTTATGTTAAACTACAAGATAACTTTAAACAAACAGAAAATAAAAAATCCATACCTCAAAGACAAAAAATCCACCGGGCTTCAAGAATAAAGCAGCCTCACCACAGAGATGGAGAAGCGCATCCACGCCACTAACACCTCCATCTAATGCAACTCTTGGTTCATGTCTTCCAACCTCAGCTTGCAAACAAGAAATATCTTTACTTGGAATATATGGTGGGTTACTTACAAGACCTGAAAGCTTTCCTTCTACATCCTTCACTGGTTCAAACCATGATCCCTCCCTTATCTCAATAATTTCCTGAGGTAGCAGACAAAGTGGATCACATAAATGACTAGACACAGGAGAAGTGTCTACAGAAAAACATATGTAATGCGAATGCCAGTAATCTTCCAGAAGCAATAATTCCATGTTGCTAATCTGGTCTAAAAGGCTACTGCTTTCTTTCCATTTATATTATCTGCTTAGAATTACTAACCTTTAAACCATACCTCTGCACATTGTAAGCTGCCACAGCAACTGCTACTGGGTTTAAATCTGTGGCAATAACTCTCCCCTCAGTCCCTAAAACCCTACTAATTCCAATGGCAAGGGCACCACTTCCTGTCCCCAAATCCGCCCAAACACCTCCCTTCAATTCATCATCTTTTGAGACCACGTTGGACACCAAATCGACAATATATTCTGTCTCGGGCCTAGGAATCAAGACACCCTCTTGGACACTCAACACCAAATCCCTCCAATGCTCACATCCAACTATGTACTGAAAAGGTCTCCGCTCATGGATTCTCTGCTTCCATAGATTGCAAAGCTCATCTACCTCTGCCCTCATTGTTACTACTCTCCTATCATTTTGAACACCCATTTGGGGTAAGAGAGTGTGTTCTTCAACTGCATCCTCCAATAGCCATTTGAGCTCCCGACACAAAAGACTTGAGTCTGGCCCGTTGTCAAACTGCTCAAAGGTTGACCCAATTGAAGAAGCAAGATTTTTTGCCCAGTCATGCCACTTTTTGAGGTCATGCAATGTGGTTGAGTATTTGGGTGGCCTCAGAAAGAGCGGAATTTGGGGTTTGAAAGATGTCTGTGGAGATGATAGCGGGGAAAAACAAAAGGATCGACAAGGACTGCTAAAAGCAGACGGTTTTAGGATTGTAGGGAAGTTAGAAGGTCGATATAAACTGCTTAAGCTAAACTTCATTTCAAGAGAAAGAATTGGAGGAGCATTAATGACTCACTACTTCATAATCAGTACAAGCATCCACACAATCCAAAGAAAACTGAGCACGAACTACTTCCAATAGTTGCACTATCAAAAATTCAAAATAATCGACCTTCCACCATTACAGAAGCCAGTTTAAATGAATTCGAATCGGAATAGGGAGCTGCTTTCGAGAAATAATCAGAAAATTTCATAAATGACACTTTGTAGAAACTCAATTTCTTTTCTCCTCAGAAATGATGATCAAGGGTTTGAGCCAAGCTTTGACAAGCTCCTAAAGCACGGATCTTCAGGTTAGTTTTCTCTCTTCACTCACTCACAAACCGAGGACGGAGTGGAAGAGTGAGGGTGGAATCGATAAGATATCATTCAATCCTCTAAGGCCTATTGGGAAGCAGCTTTAGGCTATGTTTAGTTTGACGGATGGAAAAGGGACGGGTACGAAGGAGTGACGGGGAGCAGGTACAAGGTTATCTTATTTAATTTAGTTATAAGGGAATGATGTTTAATAATCTTTTGTTTGGTTTAGGAAGAGAATGAATGGAAATTAATGATCAATTTACCATTTTACCCTTATATTTTTATTTATATTTATTTACTTATACAGTTTATTTAAACTAGTTTTTATTTATAAAAATTAATCACTCCTTCTATTTAATTAATTAAAAAAATTATTAAAGTATTTCACTAGTATAATTTACATAAATAATTAAAAAAGATTTAAATAATTTCTTTCATTCATTATTTGTTCACATCGCTGCTTCCAAGTATTCTAAATAAAGTAAAACTTATTTTCAGGAAATACTGAAAAAATGAAGATTAGAAAAACTTATTCTCTATCTACATCACTCTCTATAGTCACGCGCAGTGGAGTAGATATGAAAACTGAAAAAATGAAATGTGAGAAGTTGGATAAAGAGTATTGATAATATATTAGTCATGATATTTTGTATCCCTCCAAAAATCACGCTTTAGAGGGATGCAAAATAAAGGGAGGGAAGTGATTGACGAGCTAAATTTTGACTTCCCCCACTTAAATTTTTCATACCAAATGGGGGATGGGATATTTTTTTCCCCTTCCCCCAATCAAACAAAGCCTTAGGCGCGGACCTCCGTCCTATTGGTGCACTTTTGTACCATGCTCCAGAAAGGAAAAGGCGCGGACTTATGGGCCTCATGGAATTTAGAACTGGAGTAAAAGGCCGTCCACGGCCCGTTTTTGGGTTTTCATGTCACGAACGAATACCTCCCAAACTAAGGGGAGTTGCATTAGTTGCAGGATCATTTGCTGGTGACGTTGAAGTTTGCTCATTTTCAGTAAGGTAATCGCTGAATCGCAATAACGGCTTCTTTACGCATATGGGAAGTTTTTTTTTTCGTTTGCGATATGTAACTATAGAAGCAGTAAGTAGGGGCTAAGCTGACAAGGACTTCTATTTTTATATTCAGCCTTGATTTATCGGTGCATTGTCCAATGCTAGACGTAGATGATTATAACCATTAGAAGAATCGTCCATTGAACCAAGTTCTGTGTGTTAAGTCATCCTCGTTCTGAGTTGAAGTTGTATATATTTTTTTTCAGTGAGAAAAGGAGATAAACCACGAGTTATTTTTGACCTCGAATAATTCTTTACAATCTGAATTCAATTCTCAAGATAGTGCATTTGGTACTTATTTTACGCATTTGATGATTGTTATAGTTCTTTTTCATAGCAGGTGCTTCTACAATATCATGGGGGATAGTCAATACTCGTTCTCACTTACCACTTTTAGGTATGGCTACTGGTAGACTTTTGCATTATATGCCCATGCTATTGTGCTTCCATCATATCAGCTAATTTGTTCTCCCCGGTTCAACAGTCCTTCTGGAAAACTTGTTCAGATTGAGCATGCTCTTACCGCTGTTGGGTCTGGACAAACCTCTCTTGGGATTAAAGGTGACATTCTCTATAACGTGTCATATCACTGATGTCTCAAATATTTAGGTCATACAGCACTGCTTCTTTCTTTCTTTCTTTCTTTTTTCAATCTAGAAAGAGCATTATTTTAAGTAGCAGGAAAAAGACACTATTGCTGATTATTGGAGTGAAGAAAGTTATGCAAATGTCATTTGGTATGATGGTTTATAGTTGTGTAATTTAAGAAAACTTTTATTCTTGAAATAATAATTGTCATCTGGTGTGATGGGTACTAGGGAGAAATACTGAAATACATCGTGCTTTGCAGAAACAGTACATGTCGGCTATATAGACTGGGGAGGAGTGTGTCAAATGGAGATAAAGTTAGATATGTCTTGGTTTGAAGAGCAACATAAGATTCCTTTGTTTAATCAGATAGTGTGGCGAGCTTTCTGTGTATTTTATATTATATTGTTTTACTCTTTTTCTAGCACTGCCAAGATTTTTTTTTCCAAATGGCCATCAAATAAGAAAAGAAACTTAGATGTTGCCATTTAAAAGCAATTATATTTCTTCTCATTCTTCAAAACATTGATAGTTTATCGAAACGGTAGAGCCATATGTTTTGGCATCTTTTTTATAGGTATGGTTTGGTTCTTTCGGGATAAAAGTTTGTTGTTTGCAAACGTCATATGCTTCTGTGTTTGTTCTTCTTAAAGATTCTATTGTCGTAATCTATCCAGGGATATAATTTATGATAGAGAGCAATGGTGTCGTTTGATCCACATAGTCGACCCCATCTAGTAGGATCAAGCCCTGTTGTTGTTGTATAGATTCTATTGTCTTGTAAATAATTCGTATATATAATGTTGCTTATAACTTTTGTTATTTACAAGTCCCTTTTGATTCTTACAGCTGCTAATGGAGTTGTCATTGCAACAGAGAAGAAACTACCTTCTATATTAGTTGATGAAGCATCAGTAAGTGTTCATATGGTTGGATCCTTCTGTGTGTGAAAATTTCATAAATTTATAATCTCTTTTATCCAAGGTCATATGCCCTTTGGATCTGCTAGTTTTTTTATCCATTTTTGTCGAGGCCCAACTTCCTCGAAAGGTGAGTTTTTCTGGACTTTACAGGTGAGAAATTCTGTGCGACCTCTGTAAACGAACGGTATAGCGTTGCCTTATATTAACAGCTTTCATGTAGTTTGTCCACCTCTTTTGGTGATATGTGGGCATCAGCGAAGCATTAGAGATTGGATTTTGACCATTTTTTTGGGTGATACATGGGATCAAAGAGCCAAAAGAAATCACCATTTTCTATGGCCAAGGATGTAGAGCTTTTTGACTGTACTGAACCTATTTTTCTGTTATTGTTACACTCCAACAAGTGTCTGACATGGTTTTATTTTTTCTCCAAGTTTATGCTTGGTGGAATGATGTTGATACTATTTTGATAGTTTAGAGACACGTGGAAGTATGATCTATGATAAAATCTAGATTAGTGCGGTGTTTGTAATCTTCTTTTGTTCATGTTCTGTAATTTTCCTGCCTAAAAGTGTTGTAGTTATTTGATTCCTGCCTCACCATCTATTGGGAATTTCACACATTTTGGGTCTCTGTTGTATTTGGATGTAGGTCCAGAAAATTCAGTTATTGACACCAAATATTGCCGTTGTTTACAGGTGTATTTAACATTACACATCGCTCTATCATTTTGATTTATTTATTCATTAGATATAATTGATTCTGTATACCTCAATAAGGGTCTTACATTTTACAATATGGCATTTGATTCTTAGAAGTTTAAATATGAGTAGAAGTTAAAGGTCAAAGGTTGTTGAACCCTTTACAAGTGAGATGGTGGGGTTGGGGCCAAGGTTGTTGCTCAAGTGAAGTGAAACACCTATGTTAGACATATATGGAAGGATAGGAGTACAAATTTTTCACGGTTAGATGTTTGACTAGAATATATTTCAATAATGTTGTTCCCATTGGCTAAATATGCTTCATGCCAATGTCCAATTTTCAAATTTTACTTGAGAATGTAACACGCGGACTCTTTATCCAAATCATAAAGTGGTGGGAAGAGGAGTTGCTTGTGCTTACTGCATAGAAGACATTTTTATCCTAAAAGATACATGTGCCATTTGACAGTATTTGTAGTTTTAGGTTGTAAAAAGTAAAGTGGTGAATTAAAAACAAGAATATTTTTATTCTTTTCTCTCCCTAACATAAATTTTTATTTTGTTGTTTAGTGGCATGGGCCCTGATTTTCGAGTACTAGTTCGAAAAAGTAGGAAGCAAGCAGAGCAGTATCATCGGTTATATAAAGTACTATCCATGATCATTTTCTATTTTAAATTGTCATTCTCTTCTATTTCCGCATTTACAATGCATGACTTGGTCAGTTGGATTCTGTCATTTCTTTAGCTTTTTATCTAGAATATTAGATTCTATATAATTTTGCTTTTATAATGTTTCTTTCCCATGGCACCTGTCATTCCTTATGCAAACCTATAGTTGAGAGATCTGAAAGATGGGATAAAATTTTAGAATAATGCCACTGATTGCTTAAGTCCCTCAGCAAACATGATTTATCAAGAGTAACAACTAACGCATGACTCTGATGAGAAAACTATTCTTCCTAGTGCCAACGTTTTGCTCTTTTCCTGGTGGGGGGACATGGGGAGGTGAAACAGAAGAAATTGTATCAGTAAGAACAGGGAAAGTACTATGTGGATTGAGAAAGGAGCATGATTTATTCTGCAGGGAAAAACTATAAAGAAAAGAGCCTAGAAGGTGCATGAATCAAAGCTAGGGATGAGCAAAGGGCGGGATGGGCTGGCCCGATGGTCAGCTTGTAGTCCGCCCGTTTAGTTTTCAACAGCTTCGGGCGGGCCTGTAACCTAATGCTAACCCGTTTAAGCCCGAAATAAACAGGTTGCACAAAACCCGGCCGGGTTCAGGCGGGTTACGGGTTTAGCCTGTTTATTTTTTCCAAAACAAGCTTGACGGTTGAAGGGGAAGATGGGAGGGATGGAGAGAAAAAAATCATCGGAGGATTCAGACAGCAACTTTGAAGATCATTCAAACATGAGATAGAAGAAGAATAAAGAAAGCAGCCAGAAAAATCAAACAATCGGAGGATTCTAATCCAAGCCAAGAAAATTGAAACAACTCTGAAAAAATCAAACAGCTAAGATCATAGAGATAAGCTCGACTGCTACGCTAGAGCTTACACTCCAAGTTCTCTAACCATCCAGAGGCACTAAACAGTATCAACAAATTTCTTCAAAACAGAGCAGTAACAAATTTCTTCAACAGAGGAGAACCATTTTGGCAGAAAATGTAGTGAGAAGAGTGAAATGAACCTTGGAAGGCGGGGTTGGCAAAGGAGCAATAATGACCAGGTAAGGCAATTACATCGACGACGAAGGACAAGCTCTCATAGACCTACTCAGCTTTAGAAATGCCGCTAAAACCATCATCAGCGACGAAGGCCATTGTGGTGAAGGTCTTGCAGAGAATCGCCCATTGCGACGAAGACCAGGTAAGTCATGTGCTTGTGCCCAGGCGAGATCCGTTGGAGAAGAATCGGCCGTGGGTGGGGCATACGGAGTGGTGTGAAGATGGCTGATAGCATTCTTTCAACCGATCTGCGACATTCTCGCGCAGGTGGCAACTGGAAATAGGAGAGAAAGAGAAGTGGAGAATGAGAGGGTTGAAGGAGGAAGATGAGGAGTGAGGAAAAGAGGCCGCGACGGCGACGGCGATTGGAGAGAACCTCGCTCGGTCGCCTCACTTGAAGAGAGGAGAAGCAGCGTGTCAATGATGCTTCTGGAAGAATGAACCTCAATACCTCACTTGTGCAGTTGTCTCACCTCACTTGTGCAAAAAGGAAAAAATCAAAAAAACACTTAACATGGTCGAATGAGGAATCAAACAAAGAATCTGAGGGTTATAAACCAAGGCATAAACCACCAGGCCAAGGCTGCTCGCTAACATAGAAAACCAAATATCTATGTATTATAATAAACTAAACATAAAAAATTATTATAAATATATACAGGCGGGCACGGGCAGCCCGACGGTGTACCCGTAGCTCGTCCCGTTTAACGTGCTAGCCCACCCATTTAAGCCCGCCCGTCTCGGGCCAGTTTTGGGCAGGCCCAAATAGGCAAATCTCCGGGCGGGTGCAAGCAGGTTCACTGGGTTACAAGCCTTTTGCTCAGCCCTAATCAAAGCTATTCAACATCTGTTTTGTCAGACAGTGATAGTCCATGAAACAATTATGTGATTATGTAACAAGTAAAACCCCAAACATTATCACATAACATGTGTAAGGAAAAAGTTCTGTTGAAAGTGCAAGCATTCTAATTTTTAGTTTTGCATATATTGGGGGGAAAAGATTATAATTAAGGGCTCGTTTGGAAGTCCGTTTGAAAATAGCTTTTACGAATTCTGAGGAAAAATCTAAGTTTTGGAGAATAGCTTTTACGGATTCTGAGACAAAACTTAGGTTTCAAAAGCTAGGTTTTAAAAGATTGTGTTTGAGAAGTTATTGGCTTTCACGGAGTTAGAGGTAAAAAATAGGTAGGAAAGAGAAAGAAAATGTAGAAAAGAGAAAATTTATTAGGAGAGAATGTGTGATTTGACAAGAAAATAGCCTTTCCAAAACCTAGGTTTTATATCCAAAATAGCTTTTCAGAAAAAATTTTGTACTTGGAGAAAACCTAGGTTTTGTATAGAGGTTCCAAACAGGCCCTAAGTCTATATTATTATCTTTACCACTTCATGTGTTTCCTTATTCGTGTTTCTTGTGTTTTCTTTTAGTGTATTGTCCAATGGTCCCTTTCTTAAGGGTAGTTTTTATCAGATGCATTTGATGGAATTTGCAGGAACCAATCCCTATAACTCAACTGGTGAGGGAAATTGCTGCTGTCATGCAGGAATTTACTCAGTCTGGGTAATTGATATTTACTTTTCATTTCTTGTGAACTATATTTCATTTGCATTCGGGTCATATGGATGGGTTGACTTTATTTACTTAAATGCAAGAACTTGAAACATGAACTATGATTAAGCACCAACTTGGTTGATCTATATAGCAGATAATCTGTTTATTTATAATTCTCCACCACTTGGAAAGGGAACAGTTGGACACTAAGACAGATCATGTGTCTAATTTTTCTACATGCGAAATTTCCCCTTTTCATGATTCCCCTTTGTTAATGTTATATTTTAAATTCTAATTTGCATATTATTTTGTCTTGATAGTGGTGTTAGGCCTTTTGGAGTATCCCTGCTGGTTGCGGGGTTTGATGACAAAGGGCCGCAATTATTTCAGGTTTGTCAATATGTACTATCCTATATGACCGTCTAACTTCTATTCCTATTGTGTCCATCTTGTTGTTAAAGCATTTTCTCGCTTCTGACTGGTGAATTAAAGCGGCAAGCTTTTATGACACATCTGGGCTATTCCCATGAATAATGCTTCTTAAGTTTTAGGAAGAAGATAACTGCATGTGGGTTATAATTCATTG
Source organism: Vachellia pachyceras (assembly GCA_025593235.1). Classification (NCBI taxonomy): domain Eukaryota; kingdom Viridiplantae; phylum Streptophyta; class Magnoliopsida; order Fabales; family Fabaceae; genus Vachellia; species Vachellia pachyceras. The sequence goes on from JANTPZ010005907.1 coordinate 13,912, forward strand.
CTCAGATTTGAGGATTCATGGACTATGAATAGTTGGGATTTTATAAATTATATATTTACATGTGGCCAATATATAGCTAATAATGTCATTATACATCGCATCAGTTTCTTATGCATATGATGGTCAGAATGAAGCTAATTCAATAATTGTTATTTTGGGAAAAAAATAATTGTTATGCTTTTTAAGCTAACTACTAGACTGTGGGGCCTTTGCTTTTACAGGGTTTATGGTGAACGACACTGTTCATGAATTATAGATAGTGTAGCTTTTCATACATTATAGATAGGTAGATGGATAGATAGATTTGGTTGAGAAATGTTCTCTTCCTTCGGCATGTACATGTTGTATGTTAGATGAGCTGTGCTGATATCTTTCATCGTACACTTGGAATTGTTTAAAATAGAGAGGAATGAATGTTGTTGTTTGGTATATATGTTTTTGCTGCAGGTGGATCCGTCTGGTTCATACTTTTCTTGGAAAGCTTCTGCTATGGGGAAAAATGTTTCCAATGCCAAGACATTTCTTGAGAAGCGGTATGCTGCTCCAACCATTGATATCAATGCCGTAGGAAAATTGTGGTTAGCACAAGTTTTGTTGAAAGTTGCAACTCTCACTCCGGCTGGTATTAGCTATGAAGCACCAATTCTCTAATGGAGACATACCCTGGCGAATATATACTTACACGTGATACTATCACAGTGATAGTCTGTTGCAGTCCCATCTGTATGACTGACCTTCATCAGTCGCCACTGAGCTTTTTGAAAATCAAATCAATCTATTATTATAGAATTTCAGGTTTATTTTTTTATCAAATAAAAGGAGCACCGATGATTGGAATTGGAAAACTTACCATTTTATGTCTTCTTGTCTTTGTTGAAATTCCACAAGTTGATTGTTTCTTATTTGACAGGTACACAGATGATATAGAGCTTGATGATGCAGTTCACACAGCAATCTTAACACTGAAGGAAGGGTAGGGTTCTACCATTAATACATCGCATTAAACAAAACCCCCATTTTTGGCCCAGAAAAAAAAAAGAAAAGAAAACCCGTATGAAAAATAATCTCTTTTCACTGATGTCCTTAGGTAAGTCCAAAAACTGTTGAAAAATGTCAACATCGGTTAATCATTTCATTTGTTTTTTTTTTTTTGGTTGGGGGGAGGGGGGTGTTTGACAGTTCAATGTTCCTTGTTCACATTCCTCCTTATTCTGTTTTTAAAATTTGCCGTCAGCCATGCGGTATTTGAACTAAATCAAGTCCTCTATAGTTATGTAGCAAGTAGTGTATAGATATTTTACGCTCTTTTTTTAAATCTCTTTCTGAAGGTATTATATACATTTGCTTATGTACTTGTAGAAAATATGTACCATTATGCTGTATGACACGATTTATCTATTGCTTGTGCCATGTAGGTTCGAAGGACAAATCACAGGCAAAAACATTGAAATTGGCATAATTGGCTCAGAGCAAAAATTCAGGTACTGCTGCTCTCCATCCAGAAGATAAGATCTAACAATACATCCAATTTTAAGAATTTTACTAAAATATCCTCCAATAAATTAAATTATGTAGTTTTAATTAAATATCCAGTTACAGTTTTGCCATGGATGGTAATTCAGTCAAACGATTAGATTAATTTGGTTTGGCTCAATTGGCAAAAGTTATGCTAGCTTAGGCTCCGTTTGGAAACATGTTGGGGAGCCCGTTTTGGCTCCCCAAACCCATTCTCACGCAAGCCGAGACAAAATTCCTCTCACATAAAGTACCTCGGAATCTGTGTCCGTTTTCCCAACGGGTTTCCAAACGAAGCCTTAATCTGTAGTCTTGGATTTGAGCCTTTGATGTGCAACTACATTAAAGTTTATTTGAAGATCTTTGCTATCCTTGTGATCCTATTGAACTCAGGATCCGATTTGGTTTCCAAATACAAGGTGGTTTGATAAAAGAAGAACAAAAAGGAAGAAAACCAAGAGTATAATACATGTGCTTTATTGTAATTTGCAGCAACTTTAGTATGATATCCTTTGGGAGGAAGTATTTTTGGGGAAAAGATTAACAACACTACGGAAAGTTTGATACACCTCAGTATCACTCACTTTACAATTATTTGCTTCTGTGATAGTATAGTTGAAAATGATATATCATTATCACATGATAAGCTCTGTAATCTCATGCAAAGTGTTGGTCTAGATGGATTATATGTGAGAATGTGGCCTTAAAAGGTTATGAAAACTGAAAAAGAAGATTTAATCTGGGCTTTTATCAGAAGACATCAATTGATTTTAATGTTTAAGAAAAACACAAATCGTTGCTGTTGATTTTCAGATGTTTTTAATCTTGAGACTGATAAGCAAGTGATACTAATGTTTCAGGGTGCTGACGCCTGCTGAAATTGATGATTATTTGGGTGAAGTTGAGTAATTGGTGCAAAATTAATGGAGGAATGAAGCTTTCTCACTTCCCAAACATCATATTTGTTTCATAGTTGGCTGTAGTAAGCTCCTTCAAAATGTGTCAGAAAGCCTTTATCAATGCACTTGAATGATCATCACTCACACATCTGGCTTTGCTTTGTTTGAAACTATCATGTCATCATCATTATGATTTTTTAAGAGGAAAAAAA